>JABAKD010000002.1:14177628-14400128 GCA_012845835.1 Undaria pinnatifida | reverse complement strand
CTGGTGTTATACCAGTAGTAGATCGCTCTAATAATTCGGCTTTTATATTATATTGCGTTTGGTGCTGTTGGAGTGTTCCATCATTTAAGCGTGCTTGGTCTGCAGGTACAGATTGGCTCAAAACCGTTCCTTTGTGCGACCTTACGCAAAGACATTCTGGACGAGGAGCTGCTAACTGTATGACGAATTTGTAAAAAATATCTTCGTCGGGTGAATACGCACATGAAAAAATCACATCTGCTACAGTCTGATAAGGTATTAGTACAACCACGACGTAGTATAAATAACTTCGTCGGGTGAATACGCACATGAAGAAATTACATCTGCTACAGTCTGATGAGATATTAATACAACAACGACGGACAAACTACAAAAAGAAATGAACAAATAACGCGTGAGCGATGGCGTGCTTTTCGTAGGCGAATGTGCATACTACGACATCTATCTGCGAAAGGGTACCTACGGCTGGCAACGAAAACGGGAATACAACTTTATTAGGAAGCAAAATTAGACGGACACCCTTCACAAACCCCCAGGTGCATAATTGCACGTACGTGCAACGTTTTTAGAATTGCACGTAAACTCAGTACAGCCCGTGCCGACCTCGAGAGCAGACCGAGAGCCCCCCAAAGGGTTGGGTTGGGGTAAGAGTTAGGGTTAGGGTTAGGGTTAGGGTTAGGGTCGGGTCTGGGGTCGGGTTGGTCTGGGCAGCGTAACTATCGTTTTGTGCGGACCTGGACATAGGGAGCCGCCATACATAAAATCGCTATTGAAGTTACGTGCAAATCTGAAAAACGTTGCACGTACGTGCAACTTCACGGGAGCCCTTCACAAACAAATAAAACATCTCCAAGACAACGTACATGACGCAAATGACAAGCCGAGTTGCGACCGCGCAAATAATTACTTGATCTTCTCTTCTGGTGTTATACCAGTAGTAGATCGCTCTAATAACTCGGCTTTTATACCATTGCGTCTGGTGCTGTTGGAGTGTTCATCATTTTGAGCGTGCTTGGTCTGCAGATACAGATAGGCTCAAACCGTTCCTTTGCGCGACGTTACGCAAAAACATGCTGCAGGAGGAGTTACTGTATGAAGAATGTGTAGACTATAACTTCGTCGGGTGAATACGCACATGAAAAAATTACATCTGCTACAGTGTAATAAGATATTAGTACAACAACGACGGACAACCTACAAAACGAAATACGAGGTAAACAAATAACGCGTGAGCGATGGCGTGCTTTTCGTAGACGAATGTGCATACATACTACGACATCTGCGAAAGGTTTCCTACGGCCAGCAACGAAAGCGGGAATACAACTTTATTACGAAGCAAAATCAGACGGACACCCTGCACAACAAACAAATGTATAATCCCTAGACAACGTACATGACGCAAATGACCAGCCGACTTGCGACCGCGCAAATAATTGCGATCTTAGAGTTAGTAAGGTTCGAGGCCAAGACAGACACACATCTTGCCCGGGCTCGAGAGCAGGGGCGCCGGTCTGTCAAAGGGCTAATCCAGCCGCCGCGGTCATTTGTTATTCATGGTGCCGCGCTGTAGGCTTCATACGTGCAGCGGTTGGTTGCGTGTGTGCTGTTGGGCTGTCATGTGCTGTGTGCTTGCTGGCCATGTGGCTGAAGGTGTGGCTGCAAGACGACACATACATGTGTCATGATACGTCCAGAAGAACGCGTGCTATATCAGTAGAAGGAGTAGATCGCTCTAATTATTCGGCTTTTTATATTATTGCGTTTGGTGCTGTTGGAGTGTTCATCATTTTAAGCGTGACTGGTCTACAACAGGCTCAAACCTAATCTGTCATACGGATTAAGTTGTTTTGGGGCCTACCTTCCACAGAGTCGGCGGCTGCTAGTGATTGTGGTACGATTTCCTACCGGTCTAGGATTATTTTTCTATATCCCCTTTAGGGCTCCTCTCTAAGTGAGTTCTCCGTACATTGTGCAAGTAATCCCGGAGGACCCATCGTGTATCTCACGCCGAGTCGGAGAGCTGTTTTGTGACTATGGTACAATCAAATACTGATCTGTCATACAGATTAAGTTGCTTTGAGGCCTACCTTCCACAGAGTCGGGGGCTGTTATTGATAGTGGTACGATTTCATACCGGTCTAGGATTATTTTGTTTGTCTTGTGTAAAGCTTGATTATCCCCCTTTTTCCGTTTAGCTTGCCATTTATCTGGTGTAAGTTCTCTGCGTTGGAAGTACCAATTGGATCGAGGGCATTTCTATATCCCCTTTATTATTTATTGGATCGAGGGCATTATATGTCCCCTTTAGCGCCCCTCTCTAAGTCTGCATAATTCGTTGTTAATTTTGAATATCTTCACCAGTGTAAGTGCCGCGTACATTGAAGTAGCTAATTGAAGGCATGCAGTCAGTGTCGTCTTTTTTAGTTGTTTTCTGTGAGGAGTGAGTTCTTCGTGTATTTTGTAAACAAACATGGTAAGTTTTTCGTCTACTGTGGGAGTAAACACCGAGGGGTTTTCGAAGGCACAATCAACGGCGCCTTCCTTTTTCTCTTCCGTAAATTAAACATTTTCAACCATTCATTCCGTCCGATATCATTTTTATGGATGACATCTCCTCTTTCCTTTCGCCTCGAAGCCTCGAAGCCAAGCAGGTTCTCAAATTCTCCTTACGGCATTTCTGGCCTACTTTTACTTGGCGACGGTTTTGATAACAGTGTTTCGCCTATGCTTGCTTCCTTCGTTTATATGTTTTCCTTCCATCAAAGTAAACCTTTAGAACCTCATATTCGTATTAAACTCTTGGCATTACTTTAAGCTTCAATTTCCTTATTACTACAACTTATTTCGTCGAGTGCTACCCTTCTAAAGCTTTTTTTTTCCCCATCCGCCGGAGGATAAAAAAAAAAAAAAAAAAGTCGAGTGCTATCCTTCCTCACCCAAAGAATGGGCGCCATGGAATGTCAATTTATGATCCTTAGGACCTCATATTCGTAAAAAACTCTCGGCATTACTTTAAACTTCCAATAATGTCGAATCGAACAGCTACAACTTTTTCCCCTTTTCCTCGTGCGAGTGCCGCCCTGCCCTACCCGAAGCATGGGCGCCGGCGAATGCCGGCGTCCATGCGGAGCCCTTGTACATACATATAATTACATTTAAAATTTTGTCCTCGAAAATTCTTTACACCTTATTCACTTGGTTAATGGAACCTGCTTCGCTCTCAGCGCTCCCACTTGGAACACGCCTGCCTAAACCCCCTCTCGGAGAACCTTCCCGGCATTTTTCGCTTTCCTTACTATCTTCGCTTTCTTCGTTTCCTTTTATCCCGTTTCTTTTTTTATTTTCATTCCGTAACTTTGTCCAACGTATGATCAACGACTTTCAGGTATTCTTTCGTTTTTGAATGACTTTCAGGTGTTTAATTTCGTTTTTACCAACGTACCGGTATGATCTACGACTCTACGATGCATCTACGGCGCAAAGTCGTAAGATGTTGAAGTTGACTGCCGGCTTTTTAGTGTTCTTCGAGTAGGCACCTACTTTCAGCTCCCTACGCTGGTCACCTGTCGCCGTAGCGCTTCCCCACCACTGTACAACTCAGAGAGCGAGCAGCATGTCGTCTTCAAGGATCTATCGTAGCTCTCCTGCTAAAAAGCCGAAGCCCACCAACCAAAGCCAAGGAAGGGGAGGTGTTGGAGGCTCTGCCGGTGGCGGTGGCGGGGGTCCGGGTGGGAATGGGGGTGCAGGCTGGACCGTGGTCAGCTAATATACATAAACGTTTTTCTGGAAGTCAAGCGCGAAACTTTACGGCAGGTAGTACAGCCACGTGCAACATACATACGTACATACATACATACATACATACATACATACATACATACATACATACATACATACATACATACATACATACATACATACATACATACATACATACATACATACATACATACATACATACATACATCTATATATCTTAGTTCGCTTATCACATATGCACATCTTTACGTCTGCGGATATCTCCCGCCTCTGACCGCCTTTCCGCGCGGTTTCTTCGCTGAGGCGTGTTCCCGCCTCGCCTGCAACCACCGGCTCAGCTGATCCGCCCGCTCGGCGCCGTAGCGCGCGCGCGAGGCCTCGACGTCGAGATCTACGACGAGATCTCCGAAAAATCGTGCCCTGTGAGACGTTTGGTGCGTAGTCTGCACACAGGGCTAATGTCTTCGCGTTATTCTTCGGTACGTGTTCTCTGACCTCCGACACACGGGGGGGGGTCGATTACCTGGCCGGCGTCGCCATTGTAAAGGCCACTAAGCGAGGTTTGTGCTAGGTTCTGGGGAGAAAAAGTTCGTAATCCCCCAGAAAACATGCCACCCAGGCGGAGTGGAGAACTGCGAACTCTCAACATTTTTGAACACCCGGTAGTCTACAGCAGCACGTATACATGTACATGATGTACAGCAGTAGCTGAAGCTATGATGAGCCTGCAGCATCACGAAGCTACAAATGGTATATGCACAGCAGCATCACGAAGCTACAAATGGTATATGCACAGCAGAATCACGAAGCTACAAATAGTATATGCACAGCAGCAGCTAGGCGTCGTGGAGAACTGCGAACTCTCAATATTTTTGAACCCCCGGTAGTCTACAGCAGCACGTACATGTACATGATGTATAGCAGTAGCTGAAGCTATGATGAGCCTGCAGCATCACAAAGCTACAAATGGTATATGCACAGCAGCATCACGAAGCTACAAATGGTATATGCACAGCGGCATCACGAAGCTACAAATGGTATATGCACAGCAGGTATATGCACAGCAGCAGCTGTGGCCGCGCCTTTCTGCGTTGCAACGCAGAGCGTCACCCAGCTGGGGTGAACCGCCATGCTCTCCCATAATTTCCAGGCTGCCTTCTCGCATTGTTCCGCCGCACACGGGAAATCAGGAATAAATTGTCGGCATTTTCCCTTTCCAGTATCTCCCATAAAAATATATATATACCTTAGTTCGCTTATCACATATGCACATCCTTACGTCTGCGGATATCTCCCGCCTCTGACCGCCTTTCCGCGCGGTTTCTTCGCTGAGGCGTGCCCCCGCCTCGCCTGCAACCACCGGCTCAGCTGATCCGCCCGCTCGGCGCCGTAGCGCGCGCGCGAGGCCTCGACGTCGAGATCTACGACGAGATCTCCGAAAAATCGTGCCCTGTGAGACGTTTGGTGCGTAGTCTGCACACAGGGCTAATGTCTTCGCGTTATTTCTTCGGTACGTGTTCTCTGACCTCCGACACACGGGGGGGGGTCGATTACCTGGCCGGCGTCGCCATTGTAAAGGCCACTAAGCGAGGTTTGTGCTAGGATCTGGTGAGAAAAAGTTCGTAATCCCCGAGAACACATGCCACCCAGGCGTAGTGGAGAACTGCGAACTCTCAATATTTTTGAACACCCGGTAGTCTACAGCAGCACGTATACATGTAAATGATGTACAGCAGTAGCTGAAGCTATGATGAGCCTGCAGCATCACGAAGCTACAAATGGTATATGCACAGCAGCATCACGAAGCTACAAATGGTATATGCACAGCAGAATCACGAAGCTACAAATAGTATATGCACAGCAGCAGCTAGGCGTCGTGGAGAACTGCGAACTCTCAATATTTTTGAACCCCCGGTAGTCTACAGCAGCACGTACATGTACATGATGTACAGCAGTAGCTGAAGCTATGATGAGCCTGCAGCATCACAAAGCTACAAATGGTATATGCACAGCAGCATCACGAAGCTACAAATGGTATATGCACAGCGGCATCACGAAGCTACAAATGGTATATGCACAGCAGGTATATGCACAGCAGCAGCTGTGGCCGCGCCTTTCTGCGTTGCAACGCAGAGCGTCACCCAGCTGGGGTGAACCGCCATGCTCTCCCATAATTTCCAGGCTGCCTTCTCGCATTGTTCCGCCGCACACGGGAAATCAGGAAAAATTTGTCGGCATTTTCCCTATCCAGTATCTCCCATATAAATATATATATCTTAGTTCGCTTATCACATATGCACATCCTTACGTCTGCGGATATGTCCCGCCTCTGACCGCCTTTCCGCGCGGTTTCTTCGCTGAGGCGTGCCCCCGCCTCGCCTGCAACCACCGGCTCAGCTGATCCGCCCGCTCGGCGCCGTAGCGCGCGCGCGAGGCCTCGACGTCGAGATCTACGACGAGATCTCCGAAAAATCGTGCCCTGTGAGACGTTTGGTGCGTAGTCTGCACACAGGGCTAATGTCTTCGCGTTATTTCTTCGGTACGTGTTCTCTGACCTCCGACACACGGGGGGGGGTCGATTACCTGGCCGGCGTCGCCATTTTAAAGGCCACTAAGCGAGGTTTGTGCTAGGATCTGGTGAGAAAAAGTTCGTAATCCCCGAGAACACATGCCACCCAGGCGTAGTGGAGAACTGCGAACTCTCAACATTTTTGAACCCCCGGTAGTCTACAGCAGCACGTATACATGTACATGATGTACAGCAGTAGCTGAAGCTATGATGAGCCTGCAGCATCACGAAGCTACAAATGGTATATGCACAGCAGCATCACGAAGCTACAAATGGTATATGCAAAGCAGAATCACGAAGCTACAAATGGTATATGCACAGCAGCAGCTAGGCGTCGTGGAGAACTGCAAACTCTCAATATTTTTGAACCCCCGGTAGTCTACAGCAGCACGTACATGTACATGATGTACAGCAGTAGCTGAAGCTATGATGAGCCTGCAGCATCACAAAGCTACAAATGGTATATGCACAGCAGCATCACGAAGCTACAAATGGTATATGCAAAGCGGCATCACGAAGCTACAAATGGTATATGCACAGCAGGTATATGCACAGCAGCAGCTGTGGCCGCGCCTTTCTGCGTTGCAACGCAGAGCGTCACCCAGCTGGGGTGAACCGCCATGCTCTCCCATAATTTCCAGGCTGCCTTCTCGCATTGTTCCGCCGCACACGGGAAATCAGGAAAAAATTGTCGGCATTTTCCCTTTCCAGTATCTCCCATATAAATCTATATATCTTAGTTCGCTTATCACATATGCACATCCTTACGTCTGCGGATATCTCCCGCCTCTGACCGCCTTTCCGCGCGGTTTCTTCGCTGAGGCGTGCCCCCGCCTCGCCTGCAACCACCGGCTCAGCTGATCCGCCCGCTCGGCGCCGTAGCGCGCGCGCGAGGCCTCGACGTCGAGATCTACGACGAGATCTCCGAAAAATCGTGCCCTGTGAGACGTTTGGTGCATAGTCTGCACACAGGGCTAATGTCTTCGCGTTATTTCTTCGGTACGTGTTCTCTGACCTCCGACACACGGGGGGGGGTCGATTACCTGGCCGGCGTCGCCATTTTAAAGGCCACTAAGCGAGGTTTGTGCTAGGATCTGGTGAGAAAAAGTTTGTAATCCCCGAGAACACATGCCACCCAGGCGTAGTGGAGAACTGCGAACTCTCAAAATTTTTGAACCCCCGGTAGTCTACAGCAGCACGTATACATGTACATGATGTACAGCAGTAGCTGAAGCTATGATGAGCCTGTAGCATCACGAAGCTACAAATGGTATATGCACAGCAGCATCACGAAGCTACAAATGGTATATGCACAGCAGAATCACGAAGCTACAAATAGTATATGCACAGCAGCAGCTAGGCGTCGTGGAGAACTGCGAACTCTCAATATTTTTGAACCCCCGGTAGTCTACAGCAGCACGTACATGTACATGATGTACAGCAGTAGCTGAAGCTATGATGAGCCTGCAGCATCACAAAGCTACAAATGGTATATGCACAGCAGCATCACGAAGCTACAAATGGTATATGCATAGCAGCATCACGAAGCTACAAATGGTATATGCACAGCAGCAGCTGTGGCCGCGCCTTTCTGCGTTGCAACGCAGAGCGTCACCCAGCTGGGGTGAACCGCCATGCTCTCCCATAATTTCCAGGCTGCCTTCTCGCATTGTTCCGCCGCACACGGGAAACCAGGAAAAATTTGTCGGCATTTTCCCTTTCCAGTATCTCCCATAAATATATATATATATACCTTAGTTCGCTTATCACATATGCACATCCTTACGTCTGCGCATATCTCCCGCCTCTGACCGCCTTTCCGCGCGGTTTCTTCGCTGAGGCGTGCCCCCGCCTCGCCTGCAACCGCCGGCTCAGCTGATCCGCCCGCTCGGCGCCGTAGCGCGCGCGCGAGGCCTCGACGTCGAGATCTACGACGAGATCTCCGAAAAATCGTGCCCTGTGAGACGTTTGGTGCGTAGTCTGCACACAGGGCTAATGTCTTCGCGTTATTTCTTCGGTACGTGTTCTCTGACCTCCGACACACGGGGGGGGGTCGATTACCTGGCCGGCGTCGCCATTGTAAAGGCCACTAAGCGAGGTTTGTGCTAGGATCTGGTGAGAAAAAGTTCGTAATCCCCGAGAACACATGCCACCCAGGCGTAGTGGAGAACTGTGAACTCTCAATATTTTTGAACCCCCGGTAGTCTACAGCAGCACGTATACATGTACATGATGTACAGCAGTAGCTGAAGCTATGATGAGCCTGTAGCATCACGAAGCTACAAATGGTATATGCACAGCAGCATCACGAAGCTACAAATGGTATATGCACAGCAGAATCACGAAGCTACAAATAGTATATGCACAGCAGCAGCTAGGCGTCGTGGAGGACTGCGAACTCTCAATATTTTTGAACCCCCGGTAGTCTACAGCAGCACGTACATGTACACGATGTACAGCAGTAGCTGAAGCCATGATGAGCCCGCAGCATCACAAAGCTACAAATGGTATATGCACAGCAGCATCACGAAGCTACAAATGGTATATGCACAGCAGCATCACGAAGCTACAAATGGTATATGCACAGCAGCAGCTGTGGCCGCGCCTTTCTGCGTTGCAACGCAGAGCGTCACCCAGCTGGGGTGAACCGCCATGCTCTCCCATAATTTCCAGGCTGCCTTCTCGCATTGTTCCGCCGCACACGGGAAATCGGGAAAAATTTGTGGGCATTTTCCCTTTCCAGTATCTCCCATATATGAATTAACAAACTTCGTCTAACTCTTGGCATTACTTCTTACCCTCTTAATATTTACTATCCTGCGCTGCGACTGGCGGCCGTCAAGGCCGCCGGCGTAGCCTGTTGTAAATCTATATATCTTAGTTCGCTTATCACATATGCACATCCTTACGTCTGCGGATATCTCCCGCCTCTGACCGCCTTTCCGCGCGGTTTCTTCGCTGAGGCGTGCCCCCGCCTCGCCTGCAACCGCCGGCTCAGCTGATCCGCCCGCTCGGCGCCGTAGCGCGCGCGCGAGGCCTCGACGTCGAGATCTACGACGAGATCTCCGAAAAATCGTGCCCTGTGAGACGTTTGGTGCGTAGTCTGCACACAGGGCTAATGTCTTCGCGTTATTTCTTCGGTACGTGTTCTCTGACCTCCGACACACGGGGGGGGGTCGATTACCTGGCCGGCGTCGCCATTGTAAAGGCCACTAAGCGAGGTTTGTGCTAGGATCTGGTGAGAAAAAGTTCGTAATCCCCGAGAACACATGCCACCCAGGCGTAGTGGAGAACTGTGAACTCTCAATATTTTTGAACCCCCGGTAGTCTACAGCAGCACGTATACATGTACATGATGTACAGCAGTAGCTGAAGCTATGATGAGCCTGTAGCATCACGAAGCTACAAATGGTATATGCACAGCAGCATCACGAAGCTACAAATGGTATATGCACAGCAGAATCACGAAGCTACAAATAGTATATGCACAGCAGCAGCTAGGCGTCGTGGAGGACTGCGAACTCTCAATATTTTTGAACCCCCGGTAGTCTACAGCAGCACGTACATGTACACGATGTACAGCAGTAGCTGAAGCTATGATGAGCCCGCAGCATCACAAAGCTACAAATGGTATATGCACAGCAGCATCACGAAGCTACAAATGGTATATGCACAGCAGCATCACGAAGCTACAAATGGTATATGCACAGCAGCAGCTGTGGCCGCGCCTTTCTGCGTTGCAACGCAGAGCGTCACCCAGCTGGGGTGAACCGCCATGCTCTCCCATAATTTCCAGGCTGCCTTCTCGCATTGTTCCGCCGCACACGGGAAATCAGGAAAAATTTGTGGGCATTTTCCCTTTCCAGTATCTCCCATATATGAATTAACAAACTTCGTCTAACTCTTGGCATTACTTCTTACCCTCTTAATATTTACTATCCTGCGCTGCGACTGGCGGCCGTCAAGGCCGCCGGCGTAGCCTGTTGTAAATCTATATATCTTAGTTCGCTTATCACATATGCACATCCTTACGTCTGCGGATATCCCCCGCCTCTGACCGCCTTTCCGCGCGGTTTCTTCGCTGAGGCGTGCCCCCGCCTCGCCTGCAACCGCCGGCTCAGCTGATCCGCCCGCTCGGCGCCGTAGCGCGCGCGCGAGGCCTCGACGTCGAGATCTACGACGAGATCTCCGAAAAATCGTGCCCTGTGAGACGTTTGGTGCGTAGTCTGCACACAGGGCTAATGTCTTCGCGTTATTTCTTCGGTACGTGTTCTCTGACCTCCGACACACGGGGGGGGGTCGATTACCTGGCCGGCGTCGCCATTGTAAAGGCCACTAAGCGAGGTTTGTGCTAGGATCTGGTGAGAAAAAGTTCGTAATCCCCGAGAACACATGCCACCCAGGCGTAGTGGAGAACTGTGAACTCTCAATATTTTTGAACCCCCGGTAGTCTACAGCAGCACGTATACATGTACATGATGTACAGCAGTAGCTGAAGCTATGATGAGCCTGTAGCATCACGAAGCTACAAATGGTATATGCACAGCAGCATCACGAAGCTACAAATGGTATATGCACAGCAGAATCACGAAGCTACAAATAGTATATGCACAGCAGCAGCTAGGCGTCGTGGAGGACTGCGAACTCTCAATATTTTTGAACCCCCGGTAGTCTACAGCAGCACGTACATGTACACGATGTACAGCAGTAGCTGAAGCCATGATGAGCCCGCAGCATCACAAAGCTACAAATGGTATATGCACAGCAGCATCACGAAGCTACAAATGGTATATGCACAGCAGCATCACGAAGCTACAAATGGTATATGCACAGCAGCAGCTGTGGCCGCGCCTTTCTGCGTTGCAACGCAGAGCGTCACCCAGCTGGGGTGAACCGCCATGCTCTCCCATAATTTCCAGGCTGCCTTCTCGCATTGTTCCGCCGCACACGGGAAATCAGGAAAAATTTGTGGGCATTTTCCCTTTCCAGTATCTCCCATATATGAATTAACAAACTTCGTCTAACTCTTGGCATTACTTCTTACCCTCTTAATATTTACTATCCTGCGCTGCGACTGGCGGCCGTCAAGGCCGCCGGCGTAGCCTGTTGTAAATCTATATATCTTAGTTCGCTTATCACATATGCACATCCTTACGTCTGCGGATATCTCCCGCCTCTGACCGCCTTTCCGCGCGGTTTCTTCGCTGAGGCGTGCCCCCGCCTCGCCTGCAACCGCCGGCTCAGCTGATCCGCCCGCTCGGCGCCGTAGCGCGCGCGCGAGGCCTCGACGTCGAGATCTACGACGAGATCTCCGAAAAATCGTGCCCTGTGAGACGTTTGGTGCGTAGTCTGCACACAGGGCTAATGTCTTCGCGTTATTTCTTCGGTACGTGTTCTCTGACCTCCGACACACGGGGGGGGGTCGATTACCTGGCCGGCGTCGCCATTGTAAAGGCCACTAAGCGAGGTTTGTGCTAGGATCTGGTGAGAAAAAGTTCGCAATCCCCGAGAACACATGCCACCCAGGCGTAGTGGAGAACTGTGAACTCTCAATATTTTTGAACCCCCGGTAGTCTACAGCAGCACGTATACATGTACATGATGTACAGCAGTAGCTGAAGCTATGATGAGCCTGTAGCATCACGAAGCTACAAATGGTATATGCACAGCAGCATCACGAAGCTACAAATGGTATATGCACAGCAGAATCACGAAGCTACAAATAGTATATGCACAGCAGCAGCTAGGCGTCGTGGAGAACTGCGAACTCTCAATATTTTTGAACCCCCGGTAGTCTACAGCAGCACGTACATGTACATGATGTACAGCAGTAGCTGAAGCCATGATGAGCCCGCAGCATCACAAAGCTACAAATGGTATATGCACAGCAGCATCACGAAGCTACAAATGGTATATGCACAGCAGCATCACGAAGCTACAAATGGTATATGCACAGCAGCAGCTGTGGCCGCGCCTTTCTGCGTTGCAACGCAGAGCGTCACCCAGCTGGGGTGAACCACCATGCTCTCCCATAATTTCCAGGCTGCCTTCTCGCATTGTTCCGCCGCACACGGGAAATCAGGAAAAATTTGTGGGCATTTTCCCTTTCCAGTATCTCCCATATAAATATATATATCTTAGTTCGCTTATCACATATGCACATCCTTACGTCTGCGGATATCTCCCGCCTCTGACCGCCTTTCCGCGCGGTTTCTTCGCTGAGGCGTGCCCCCGCCTCGCCTGCAACCACCGGCTCAGCTGATCCGCCCGCTCGGCGCCGTAGCGCGCGCGCGAGGCCTCGACGTCGAGATCTACGACGAGATCTCCGAAAAATCGTGCCCTGTGAGACGTTTGGTGCGTAGTCTGCACACAGGGCTAATGTCTTCGCGTTATTTCTTCGGTACGTGTTCTCTGACCTCCGACACACGGGGGGGGGTCGATTGCCTGGCCGGCGTCGCCATTGTAAAGGCCACTAAGCGAGGTTTGTGCTAGGTTCTGGGGAAGAAAAGTTCGTAATCCCCGAGAACACATGCCACCCAGGCGTAGTGGAGAACTGCGAAGTCTACAGCAGCACGTATACATGTACATGATGTACAGCAGTAGCTGAAGCTATGATGAGCCTGCAGCATCACGAAGCTACAAATGGTATATGCACAGCAGCATCACGAAGCTACAAATGGTATATGCACAGCAGAATCACGAAGCTACAAATGGTATATGCACAGCGGCAGCTAGGCGTCGTGGAGAACTGCGAACTCTCAATATTTTTGAACCCCCGGTAGTCTACAGCAGCACGTATAAATCAGCAGCACGTACATGTACATGATGTACAGCAGTAGCTGAAGCTATGATGAGCCTGCAGCATGACGAAGCTACAAATAAATGGTATATGCACAGCAGCATCACGAAGCTACAAATGGTATATGCACAGCAGGTATATGCACAGCAGCAGCTATGGCCGCGCCTTTCTGCGTTGCAACGCAGAGCGTCACCCAGCTGGGGTGAACCGCCATGCTCTCCCATAATTTCCAGGCTGCCTTCTCGCATTGTTCCGCCGCACACGGGAAATCGGGAAAAATTTGTGGGCATTTTCCCTTTCCAGTATCTCCCATATATGAATTAACAAACTTCGTCTAACTCTTGGCATTACTTCTTACCCTCTCAATATTTACTATCATGCGCTGCGACCGGCGGCCGTCCAGGCCGCCGGCGTAGCCCCTTGAATGAATTAACAAAATTCGTCTAACTCTTGGCATTTCTTCTTACCCTCTTAACATTTACTATCCTGCGCTGCGACCGGCGGCCGTCCAGGCCGCCGGCGTAGCCCCTTGTATGAATTAACAAACTTCGTCTAACTCTTGGCATTACTTCTTACCCTCTTAATATGTACTATCCTGCGCTGCGACCGGCGGCCGTCCAGGCCGCCGGCGTAGCCGCTTGTACTTACCTTTATGGTGGACGAAAAATAAGACACCTCCCAACGAAAACTCACTCCATATAGTATATTTACGAGTACCAACAACGCAGCTTGCAAAGATGAGTATTGACCTGAAATTCGTCAAACTCACAGCTGACGTCCTTGAAAATTAGTTATAAAATAATACTCCATGGATGGGATGGAGAAAAAAAAAAATCTTCCGATGGCCTGTATTCTCTGTTCGCGCTTTGGCGCAACGTGGATGCTCGATGTCACCAACGACCGTCTATCCATCGCCCATGGCTCAATATAGATGTTGATGCATGTTTTCGTTAACTCGAGTACTACAGCAGTCGCGCAGCACACACGTACGCTGCCGTGGTTTCTGGCACCGCTGTGGCCGTCGCCCTTCGCCGCTGTCGCTCTTCCCATACTACTACTGCATGTACCCGCTACGCAATCCACAACGAACGACGGCTCAGCGAATGAATCATCACCTTAGGTCCTACCTATTAATAGTACCCCCTATCTTCACTTTCGATGATGGAGAGCGGGGACACTTAGGGCTGCGATCCAGTAGTAGTGTAGAACAACTGTAACAACAGGAGTGCGTCGTAGCCTCGTATCGAGCAGGCCTTGCCACAACACGTCGTGTGTCGTAATAAGGCTGGCAGCGACGCTCGATGCTCCCCAGCCATCAGCGTGAGGGCCCTCATGCTTGGTCTTGAACGCCTCCTTTGTGCGGGACCGGAGGAGGCGTCGGCGCGGACGGTTCTTGCCTGTTGCACGATCATGCTACCACTACTATTGTACAGTTGTCCCGCGAGCACCTCGAGCCTCTAGATCTTCGGACCGTCGGAAAGGCCTCGAATTAATTGGATAATCATGACTCTTGTGTACTTGTTGTGCTTCATTCCGCGGTGTTGTTTCCCCCGATATTTTTTCTGTCGTCAACATACATGATGATTGGTCGGGTTCGATCCTTTCGTGAGATGTGAGATGTGAGATACGAATCACGAACCACACACCCTGGAATTTAAAGCCTTCAAATTTTTGATGAACACCAAATCTCCGTCACAACGACTAAGAAGAAAGAACCGAGACAGCTATACCTGAGGAGACAGAGGGCTGTGCAGGGGGAGAGAGGCCAACGTGGGCACGGACAGAGCTGCTGCTACCCTTTGGCTCTATACGGGTAGCCAGCGCTTCTGTAGCCGGAGTAGGGGCCCATTAGAGAGAAAAGGACGCGCGCCCCATCAGTGCAGCGAGCAGCATGCCGAGGACACGGGCGGGGCGGGAAGTGGAAGGATGGAGGGGCCGCCTGTGTGGGGCACGCTGGAGGAGGTTCCTGGATGCCTTACAAAGCAACCAAAACTTCGAGTACCTCTATTGGTTGCAGGTGAGGTATCTCCACTCCCCACGTCTTTCCTAGGCTTCTCGTCTTTTGTCGTGTTCGGGATAATTCTGCATTGTCCCAGCCGGGAGCGTGATTATGTTGTATACATTCCACATTCACGTCGATTTTTTTAGATTACTCCGTAACCAGTATAAAACAGAGTGCGCTGTGAGCACTGACTGGTTGTGTGTGAGTTGTCAGCTTGACATAGTGGTTGTTCTCTGTCTGTAGTGTCTACTTGTAGTATAAAACGAAGTGCGTTGTGGGCACCGGTTGTGCGTTGTGAGCTTGAAGCTTGATAGTGGTTGTTCTGGAGTGCTCGTAGGCTGCTCGTAGGACCACGATGGCGAGGCGGCGTAGTGGGTTGTCCGTTTGGCCACACTTCAAGTTCAACGCCGTACTTTAATGCAGCGTACAGCGCGGTATAGCATTATTAGTCTACCGTATACGACAGAAGATAATACACCCACATAAGATAGCACCCCCACAGAATACAACACACGGTGATACGTAGGTTTTTTTAATCTCAAACAAGGAGAATTATCACCGGGGTTACATAAGATAGCATCCGCCCTGAGGTTGCGCCGCGTGTATTTATGGGATCCCTGCTACTATAACCCGGGTGGCACAGCATATGTCCTGTGATCCCGCACAATACACCCCTGTGTGAGGGGAACCACTCGGTATGGAGACCTCCAACAACATGGACGTGGAGGGAGAACAGAAATCCGCCGCAGCTCACTCCGCTCCTTCGACAGCTGCTTCGACCGCAGCAGCGCAGACTCGACCGAACACCTCGTTCTTTCAACTCGAGGAAACTTCTTCTACCTGTTGCATGCTGCTGCCGCGCTGCTGCATCTGGCACAGCAACCGACACTAATATGGCAGCCACCGCACTAACTGTCTCAGCAAAATTACACCCCAGCAATTGTGCGGCAGCAGCAATTCTTTGCAAGCAAGTGTTATCACGCCCCCTTTTATCACAGTCTCTTTTGGGGCCCTGCGACCTGCACGTCATCACACGGGTACGTAAGATAGCACGCCCTTCATAGAATGCCACAGCCGGTGATAATTTGTAAACTCCACAATGTTGTCAACAGGGTGTGTTATCTTCTGTCGTATACGGTACGTGTTCGTTCGGCGTGGTCTATGGCCTTCCACCTTGCCCTAACTGTGAACGCACCTGGTATATGCCATACCAGGTATATACCAGGTATTGATCTTGACGACATTACCAGCCGCGAAACCCTGTGTACATGAAAGCTGCTAGGCATGTACGCCGGAGAGCACGTATCGTGCTCGTGAGGAACATTAGCAGCACTCATTTGTATCAGCAGGTGCACGGTACACTGCTGTACGATACTGCTGTAGTCTACGGGCGTGCGGGATACCTGGTATTCTTTACGGGTGTTCTGTAAAACTATGCTGCTGCTGCTGCTGCTACCTGTTGCTGCTGCCGCTACCTGTTGTTGCTGCTGCTGCTACCTGTCGCTGCTGCTGCCGCTGTTTCTGCTTCTGCTGCTGCGAATCTTCCATGCAGGCGGTTCGGCGTTCGGCAGTTACAGTTGTTTCTACAAGGCCGTTTTTTTCTGGAGTTATTTACAGGTTGATGAACGGAGCAGAATGGCAAACGCCAAACAGAATCTTGGGCTGTTTCCTATGCGGTCGAAATTTGAAGCTTCACATTTTGACCAAATCGGATTTTCAGCGGTATAGATCGGAAACCGAACGGGTCTTCTTGTGCGAAGAAATCGGATACATTTTATAATGGGTAACGGCTTGCGCCCAGAGATTCGAGCGAACGGCAACCAGCTGTTGTGGTTTGGCGCCGCGAAGGGAGGCGCCGAGTGTGCTGCACGGGGCGTCGGACCCAAGCGTCCGAGCCCACGCTGATAGCCTCCAGTGTGGCGACGAAGCGACGTGCCGGGTGCGCCCAACCGGTTTTGGTATTTGTATTTAAACTCTAAGGCATCCGAGCCCAGCAAGCTGACTGACTGTTGCTGAGCTGCTGTAATCTACCAGTATGATACGAGTACGTATCTATCCACGGAGAGGCACGCGCCAAGTGCTTTTCTCTTATCTCTAGGCCTGAGCCCGCGCCAGCCGACCGTAGTCAGGCCGCGGAGAGATGCGCCGACCGCCGACTGCGCGTCAGGCGCGAGGCAACGTCGCCTTATCCCCATCCAACTCATGGATCGTTCTGCTATTGCGTGCTCCGTGGATAACATACGAAGTATTAAATTTAGAATGTAGAGATCATGTCATTATTTAATTTGAAATCTGATGGCAAAACTTGTCGGAGTTTGGGTCAAAATCTGACGACTTGGGCCATCGGATGCTCAAATACGTTCTTTTCCGGTCCAGTTTCGATTTTTCATATTCGGACAGCATAAGTAGGTGCATTCACTTTTGGGATCGAAAAATACAATCTGGAGCTCGAAATCGGACCGCATAGGAAACAGCATCAGGCCATCTCTTACAAATATAGCGTATCCGAATCCGAAAATGAGATGTTTTTTCAAGTCGCAGAGTCACAAGGGCAGAATCGGATCGACGACCTTTATAATGAAACCTGAATTTACAGATTGTTTTCTAACAAGTTCTCGCGAAAAATTATCAACAACGGCGATCGCTCGACTACGTACACACTCGCACGAGTTCGCTGCACCAGAGCATCTCAGCGCACACGCGGGTGAAGCTTTGTAGGTGGGACGAGGGAAAGCACGCCGTGTGCGCTTCACGCGAGCAAGGTTGTCTTCCTTCTCGCTCCTGTCGATCCCGTGCATCACATGTCATTGATCAACGATATGTCGCAGACGGCGGCCGTCCTCGTCCTCGACAAACACGAATAGTAGTGTGTGTCTTGTGCTTGTCGAATGGTGCAAATTGTGCAATGTCTACTGACTGACTGCGACGAGAGTGGCAAGGCTCTCGTAGTCTTCACCATCACTATCCGATTCCATCGGATCGTTCGTGGTGAGGCCCGAGGTGTGTGCCAGCGGATGGCGGGACACAGCAGCAGCAACACGAGTACGCCTACGATACGCGTTGCTTGCTCAGCAGACAGATCGATGTGTGTGATGCGTGTGTCCTGTGTCTTGTACTACTACTACTACTTCTACTACTACTACTACTACTACTACTACTACTGCAGTACTAATACTGCTTTCGACTTGCTTTCAAGCTTGATTGCCTCCCGTGGCATGTGTAAAACCAAATCGTGCCTTTTTCTGTTGGAGGCCGACTCGAAAACAATATCCGAAAGTGAAAGCCCAAAAAATCACCTTTTTCGGGTCTATCAGATTATCCAGTAGAAGATTTTGCCAAACACGATTTTCGACCCCCAAAACGTCCCTTTTCGGATCCAGAAACGGCGTGTATTAGAGATGGCCTTATGGAAACCAAATCGGAGCAGTTCCGCTAAGTTCAGATTTTAATTCCTGTTTGAGATATACCAAGTATAGTTCAACCATGAACGATTTGGAGGGCAAGTTGGTCAACTATACACGGACTGATGTTGAATTCTGATTAACAGTACATATACTAATGCTAGTGTGCCAGGGTAGCACACATCACAACCCACGGCAACAGTTCTCGCACGCACGAGAACCACACTCATCTACGCCATCACACCAGTATAGCTGCTGCGTATGCTGATATGGTCGCGCAGAAGCCCACTCACCCGGCCCTCAGCCAGGAACTCAGGGTTAGGGCGACGCGGTGGAAGTGAACCATCGTAAGGAGGGTGTTGTTGTCACATTAGCTTGCATAATCAAGTCCGTGTTCAGAACAGGCTCCAGTCACTCTGGACATGTGTAATGGAAGGAATGGAAGAATACCCCAGGAAAAAAAAACAGAAACCCGAAGTGGTACCTGGTATATTACCTGGTATATTACCTGCTATTACCTGCTATTACCTGCTATTACCTGCTATTACCTGCTATTACCTGCTATTACCTGCGATATTATAAAAAGAAAAATACACTCCACCTGTGAGATCGAAGATTTTGTCGAAACTCATCTAGTTGCAAGCTGTGTGTGATACTCCGATCGCGCGTATTACTGGGTGTGTGTGTCCTCATCAAGGATATAGGTCGGCGACTCCCCTTGGAACTACAGAGTCTAGCTTGTACAAAGGTCAACAGGGTGATTGTTAGTCAGTCTGTGCGCGGAAACTATAAAACCCGTTTTGGGGGGCGACAAAATCCGACAGCTGTGGATGGAAATGCATCAGTTTATCAGGTTGTGTCCTGTAAGTCGTATAACCGGTGAAGGGAGGGCGGAGTTTTTAAGGGCGTGGGGGCCTGGGTTTGAACAGGAGGGAGCGGGGGGAGGGGGGGGCGGCCGGGGCAACTCAATCTGTGCGCGGAAACTATAAATCCTTTAAGGCCATTTCTTACACAGTCGGATTCCGCCAGTCGAAAACGGCCCTTTTCGACTGGACTTTTCTTCGACTAGATTATTTTGGTCCTTATCGTCAGTCGTGCCGATTTATAGTTTTTGTGCTCTTCCTAGAGGCGGTTGGTGTGAGGGAGTACTGCTGTGTGGCAGTCGCAGCTCTGTGCTTCGCGCGTTCTCCGCGCGCAACGCGTGCTTCGCGCTCGACGAACCCTTGTCCCAGCGGGTTGGTGGCTTTGGACTAAGCCGAAAGCCGCCAAAGCTACGTCCGTGGAGTTGTATTCAGCCGAGAGCCGCCGAAGCTACAGCAGCAGGCGTAGCCGTTGTTGCGAAATGGGATCGATACCGCGCGCTGCTGCCGTCGTGTGATGATACACGCTGCTGGCGAGCGGAGCTAGGAATGCGCCACGCTGACTTGCGGCGAGAAGAAACAGCAGTGATAGCCAAGCCAGCGTCGGCGACGTGTATGATACTGCTGTGTGATACCTGGTATGGGTGTATGGGCGTGTGGGTGGGTGTTTGGTGGTGGGATGAGCGATGCGATGGGTTAAAAAAACACATGTAAAACTTTTTCGACTGAGTTTTTCGACTGGCAGATCGAGTCGCAAAAGTCAAGTTTTTCGACTGGATCCCCCAGTCGGCACCCTCAGTCGAAAAAAGTTGAGTCGAACAGGCTCTTTTTCGACTGTGTAAGAAAGCCCGATTTGGGCTTCAGTCGCAAAAGGCCGTTTTCGACTGACAAATCCGACGGTGTAAGAAATGGCCTAAGGGGACAAATCTGACGGTTGTGGAAGAAATGCACGAGTTTATAATGTATATCCTGTAAGCCGTACAGCCAGTGAGGAGAGGGCGGAGGGTTCGTAGGGGTGGGGGGGTGGGAAGGGGATTTCCATCAACTTTACGTGTATGCCATAGCTGAAGCAAGTCGTACATCCGCCCAAAAATATAAAAGTCAAATCTGAAGTCATCGTACGTACATAACAGGCCCGATGAGCTCTGGCCGACAGCTCGTACTCGTACACGTACTACTGCTATTGCTTTGAGCCTGTGTATGACCCTGCCAAAGTGCATTGCAGAACCGATACGTTGCTCTCAAGCACGCTCGGCATCTCAGTGCCACCGCCGATCGCTTGGTGTCAGCGATCGACAAAACAGCGTGCGCGAGCTGCGGCCTCCCAGGCAGCACATGCTGGGCGATGGTGTCTGCAGCTCCATTCGTACGATCGAGGTACCTGCTGTAGACTACGAGCGACAGCAGGACTGCTGTATGCTGCTGTACATGATACGCGGTGTTCATGTTGTTGATATTAGAAGTAGGTGGTCTCGTGTCTTGCGTCTGTTGTGGCTTCCACATCATACGAAATCAAAAGAGTTTGAGCGGTTTTGCCGTAGGCACCCGTAAGAAACTGCTCTCGGATAAAATATCTTGAAGCACGGTGGATACCAGCTCCCCTTTCCCTAGATCGTACCGTCTCATTGCACACAAGTTCAAGGTCACCAGAGGTACGTCACTCCGTTCCGTGAAGACCCGAGACCCCGACCCACCGCGGTGTGTCGTCCACCCCACAACCACGCAAGAGAGAACGTAACATTAACATTAGTAGGGGCACCGCCAACGTAACAGTAACATTAACCCTCAAAACGAGCTATCCATACTGGTATTAAACAAGTACAAAAACCATCCTGCTCAATTTTCAACCTGGAAAAACTTGCCAAAAAAACGGGTGGTTTTGGAACGATTTTGCTGAGACCGACTGTTGTGGGGAGACAAAATTTTAAATTATTAACACAACACTGGATTTCCCTTCATCGTGCAGAATTCCGAGGGCAGTGCCATCGGTAGACGCGATCCATGTCCGATCAATGCCTAGACGAAAAGAAATGTGCTGCCTCACACAGCAACAACCGCCGCCGATGATTCCTCGCCTCACAGAGCACGAAGTAGCGTACCTTCGAGGCTGTATGCCCCACTGCTCTGAGAGTGCCATCTTCCAAGTTGGATGCCGTTGGTGCTGTGTGGTTGGAGCTCTCGCTCGAGACGTGAAAACCTGACCCGTTTCTGGATCTTGCTTTTTTGGACGAAACTGGGCTTCGGATCCGTCTGCGAAAAAAATCATAGAACGAAAACACTTACAACATCGTCAACAACAACGCCGAGAGTGGAAGAGTTCCACCTACCAATATCAGTAGCAACCGCCTTAGGGTTAGATCCGTGATACCTCCAGCACCGCTGGTAGTACACTCGACACGGCTAACAACACACCCCTGCAGGGCTCAAGACATGTACCCTCTAACGACGCCCTGCGTCAATAATGAGTGGTGGTGTTGGTGTTGGTGTTGGTGTTGGTGTTGGTGTTGGTGGTGGTGTTGGTGGTGGTGTTGGTGGTGGTGTTGGTGGTGTTGGTGGTGTTGCAGCACGGGCAGCAGGGATAGTGGTAACTCGACGAGCACTACTATTAATAGGGGCGGAAGCTCCGGCTACCTTCAAGAGGGAGCGCCAACCGCACAGCCCCAACGAACCTAACCCTAACCCTCAGCGAGGACTCTCAGAACAGTGGAGTTTATTTACTAGGATTTTTTGGAACGATTCGTGCTCTTTAAGGCGGAGGAGCAGCGGCGGCGGTCGGTGCCTTGTGCGAAAAACACTTGTTTTGTTGTTTCGGCGCACAATATACAGAGTTGAGTGGTCAACACCATAAAGTGGAAATCCTGTTTTATTTTCCGATTCGTCGCTCATAGTAGTTGGCCTAATGCCGTAATGCCTGTGGCCGTCGGCATGGAATCAGGGTGCCACAAGTTGGCCCTGTCGGCGGCTAATTGTATTACCTGGGGTCAGTTTGGACGAGCCAGGCCTGGGTGGGATGAGGTTGATATGGTGAGATTAGGGTGCTGTACATTGACCATCATTCTACCAATTGTGATTTTGTGTTTCCCAGCCTGCGGAAGTGATCTTCGGCCAGCATAGGAGACTTTGTTGTTGACTGGAATTTGCCCACGAACTGGTTGTAAACCAACTATCAATACTGACTGATGGTGTTCTCGCCTACTCGCGTCATACCAGCACGATTTGGGACCGGGCAGGGCAGGCATACCGACCAAAGCACACAGCATTGCACTGTTAGGCCTGGGACTGGCAAAATTTTAGACGTAGAATTTGGAAAAAAAATGTCCCATGGTCGTTCTCTGGGAAAAAACTCTTTAGGAAATCAACCAATCAGCGATGGGGGGAAAGGCCCCACATCACCTACAAAAAAATGTTCGTGAAAACAAAGCCTGTGCCGCTCGCTGCTGTTCTGCGGCAAAAAAAGTTGGAGCGTGTGTAGAAAAAAATAGCTGCTGCTGCTGCTGCTGCTGCTTGCTGCTGCTGCTGCCCGAGGTGCTGCTCTACCCCCCGCGTGTAGCAGCGTACTCAAGGGACAGCTAGCGTAGGCGGAACATATCTTCTGGGGGACCCTCCGGCAAGATGGCCGACAGCAGACCTATGCATCTGAATTCTTCCAAGATGGTGATATTATGCAGCAGCAGTGCCGTAGTTTTTCCTTTTTTGCGAACCTCCAGCGTCTTTCCCAACTCTATCTCGCGTGCCTCCGATGCAGCACGCTTCACCTCTAGCTCGCGGGAAAGTTGCTGCTGTGCGTGCAGCTCGACTCGGGTTTGGGCCAAGGCTGCATCTGACTCGTGTCGGAGGTCCTGCTCCAGGTTGAGTTTGCCTTTCTCCTCGGACAACTGTTGAGAGACATCTTGCAGCAAAGACTTTGCCTCAGCGGCCTCGACCCGGCTCTCGTCGCGCTGCTTCACGACCCGGTCACGGATGCTCTCGGCCGCCTCGACACCGCCGCGCTGGATGGCAAGCGCCCGGCGTGCAGCCACGCCCGCGTCTGCCGTCGTGGTCCCGGTACGCGCCCGATAAGCCTCCTTGACCTTGGCAAATTTTTTCTTTTTCCTTTCGGTCCCGTGCCTTCAGGTTTTTTCGAGTTGCCCATGGCTAATTTTGCACGATCACTCTGCCAGAATGACCCAATGTGGCCAACTTTGTTTGCGAATTTCTCGCCGGCTATTCACTCGATTTAAGAGCGGATTGCTTTGCTGTCTCCTCCAAGTCCCGGCGGAGGGAAATACGGGTATTTTACCAATACCCAGTTGCATTAGTTCGACCCCATTGAGCAAGAGACGAATATGAGCAGAAAACACGAATTTTCCCGCACATTTCCGTCCGATTAGACTTCAAAATACAACGGAAAATTCAGAATAATCCGTATTTCCCTTCGTTTACACTGATTACACGTGTCTGTTGAATTTCAGGGTCCAACTCGCCTCCTGTGTTGCGTATTTTGTGATACCCTGTCAAACATTATTTCAGTCTAAAACCAAGTAAAAACAGTGTTTGCAAATTTTTTCTCCGAGACATTTTTTCGGATTTTTTGGTGGTTTTCGCCGAATAGACCTGCCATTTTTTTGGGTCAAATCGACTTCCAGTCCCAGACCTAACTGTCCCACCAACCGTAGGTTAGCGATCGGCCTCGTGTGTTGTTGTTGTCCTTGCACCGTAGTTCCGATAGTAATAATAAAAGAAACCACCTCCTAACCCAGCGGGCGGGCATGGAACAAGCTACATAAGAGCCCACAAAAGAACTCACAATAGAACCTACAATAGCGCCCGAGCTGGGAACCGAATAAAGAATAGTTCGTGGTTTATTGTATGAGATAATGGGGTGTGTTGGTTTATGCTCTTTGTGAAAAATAGTTGAACTTCATCGCAGCACCACCTCCTGGCCCAGCGGCCGGGTTGGAACAGAGCCAAGGCCCATCCATGGGTCGTTGTGAGAGAGACTGAGGCGTGCTTGTTCGTGTTGTGTGTGAACAGTTGAACTTCATGACAGCAACGTGTCATTGTTTGGTTTGTCGCGCGAGTGGCAAAGTCTAAAGTCGCCGATAGTATGTATGGATACTGTAGAACCTTAACCTTCCATAATCTATTGTCGCCGACAATGTATGTCTATCGATAGCTTTATCGACAGCTTTCCCCCTCGTCTATTGTGTTTGACAATATATATCGATAGATTTTCACGGTCGTCTATTGTCGAAGCAATAGACCAGTGTCGTGTACGTTGTCAAAACAATAGACCGTTGTTGTGTCTATTGTCCAGGGCGTGGTGGCAATACCAATGCTGGCAGACTGGTAGAATACGTGAAGAGGCATTGCTGCTACGTTTTGTAGTAGACTAGGAGGCCAGCAGTTGCGGGGCCAACATCTTGGTGCTTTCTTATTGGTGATTTCGGGAGTGTAATTGTGTTTTGATGCGCAAGTTGGCGGGTTGTTGAGCTCGGAAAGGAACGCCTGACGATGCGCTAAACGACACAGCAGTATTATAATGTGAGAACACCAACAACCTCGTGCCTTGTGTGGCAGTCGGAATAGTTGGTTTCTCCAAGCGTGAGTAATGAGACGTATGCACCGGCATGGACCTGGCACGTCGTAGACTGACTCCCGATTTCACTTTTATATGTTTCTGGTGGAGGCATGGATTGCGTCAGCTGTGATATATGCGTGTACCACCTTGGGTTGTTTGTGTTTTTCCCTAGGGTATTCCTCAGCTCCAGAGTGACTGGAACCTGTCCTGTGACCACGGACTTGATTATGCGAGTTAATGTGAGAACAACAACAACAACAACAACAACAACAACAACTCGTATATTGTAGGAGTCTGGTATCAAGAGTGATACTTTATTTTTTAATATCAAGTTATCTAATAATGGAGGCATGACCTGTTGTGAGCGGGCCACCTTTGGAAATCGACGAAGAAGCATTGGATTGGGTCCATGTTACAGCAGTAAGCGGTCCGTATTACTAATGACACCACCCCCATCCCTCTCACATATCCCTGTCACACATCCCTGTCACCACTGTCACACCCCATACTACATATACCTGGTAACACGTACAGGGTTTTTGGTGGCTGACGCCGCCCGCTCAATGAAGCGAGTCCAAGGCCTTGATTCCGGCCGCCAGTGGCATATAAAAACGCGTGAATTGCGCGAAGGATAAAATGCAGCATTATTACTTGATTTTGGCATCGTTGAAGTAACCGAAAGGGTGTATTGTACTCAATACTGATTAGTGGCATGTCGTAAAATACTAACTCAAAAGGAAACTCCAAAAAAAACATAATCCGACCCCAGAAAGGGTATCGTAGGAGAAAAATAACATACATTACCTAGCATACCATCCCACCGCACGCTGTCAGAACCCAACTCTCCCGTACATATACTGCCTCGTAAAAAAAAACTGAAAAAAGACGATCGCTGCTCTCGTGATGATGGTGTGCATGCGGGTCGTGGGTGTCCGTGTGCCATCCTCCTGCTGTGGTTCTCCATGGCCGCCTCATCGCCTTAGCTCACTCGGCCCCTTATTCGCACTTGCTCTCATTGACGCTCAATTTCAATCGGTTCCCCTTCTCCCACGTCCCAAAACAAAATGCTCCTCGCAGCTTGCGGTGCTGATCTGAAAAACAAAAGTTTTCGTTCATGGAGATTTCAATCGGTCTCTTCCCCGCCCGTCGACGCTCATTCGCCCTCCTCCTTCGTCGTCGAATCAAGCCTCCTGCCGGCGCAGTTCCCTCCACTCAAACCAAGACTGCGCCGTAGTGTGGCTCGTGGTGGCGCCTGCCTCCGCGCACGAGCATCCCGATAAAGCATTGCTGCTCCGTCGCTGCTGCCTAAAAAGACGCGCGAATCGTAGGTGACCATGCCTAACGCACCACGTACGACCCAACTCTACCGCCACGCCTAAACCTCGCGGCCACACGCAGCAGCAAGAAGTTATCACTCCTTGAGGGTGAGTCCGGCCTCACACCCGCCAGAAAGACCCCCCCCACTCGCTACAAGCCTGCTAGGGCATGCCTCGCAGCATGCCTTACCGAAGCGGCAAGGGGAACGGAGGTTAATTTATTTATGACCTGTCTGGTATTGGTTATTATTCTTTTTTTTTTTTCTTCTTTTTTTTCATCCTCCGGCGGATGGGGAAAAATAAAGCTTTAGCTCACCACACTTCCACGTACTTTCATACGCGTCGTGTGTCGATTATTTAACTCAGCTGCTTTCGCAGCCCAACGCTAGCTGGCGCACCCTTCGGGTCTCATTGTAGGTATAGCGTAAGCTGTCCCTATCAGTGGTCTTCGTTACAACCCCGGCAGCGCAAGCTGCCGTTGTATACGGATGCGTGTGTATGTATTATTCTAAAATATTTGATGTTAGATGTGGTATGCAACACAATCTTTAGGTGTGGTAGACAACGTGTTAAAACTTCATAATTTGCTACTTTATAAATAATTTTCAAGGACGTCAGCCGTGAGTTCGACGAATTTCAGGTCAATACTCATCTTTGCAAGCTGCGTTGTTGGTACTCGTAATATACTATATGGGTGAGTTTTTATCGGGAGGTGTCCTATTTTTTGTCCACTATAATGGTAAGTGTTGGTATTTATACTTTAGGTGGGGAATTTTGAGCTAGATAAAACATCACATCTATCTTAGGGCCCGAATTAACGAGGAACTTGCCAAATCGAATGTCGATTTTTTTTTGTAGAATTTAATTTAATTTGCATCTGATTGGTCACAAAATGAATCACCAAGCAGGCGTTCTCAGAATTATTACGAAAAATCAAATTCAACAAAGAAGTAAAAAAATACTTTCTCGGTGGAATTTAGTCGAAAATCAAAATTGAATTTAGGGAGTTTGTCCACCTAGACCTGGCTTGTTCTGTGTAACCGAAGCCGGCCACGCGAATTGGTGCCATGCCGTCGGCTGATTGAGAGGCGAGAAGCCACCATTGCGAGAGGTAGGACCACCGGAGCAGCCGCAGCGCGGCCTCCGAAGGTCCTTAGCACAGCGTAGACCGCCTGCGACGCTTCGAAAACAACCGAGACCGCCGCAAACCCTGTTTTTCGTCGCCCTGCACCTCAAAAGTTACACGGCCAACTACCACATGATGACTTCGCTCATAAGTTCGACCGCTATATCCCCGTCGCTGCTGCCCGTGTCGGGCGGCGGGGTGGCGCCAGCCCATCCAAGAGACACCTAGAGCCATAGCCTCCAAGCCGCTGCCGGCCAAAAGATTCTGCGGCTAGCCGCGGCGCTCCGGGGAGGACGCGAGCCATCGCTCGCCTCGGTCGTTGCCCACGGGTGTTCGTTGACCCTTTTGCGTTTTTTGAATTTTTTTATTTCCTAGAACGCACTGCGCCGTTCCTTGATAAGAACCAAAGTTGAATTTTTCGTTTATTTTTCATGAAATTAAAAAAAAAAACAACAACATTCGATTTGGCATGTTCCTCGTTAATTCGGGCCCTTATAAATTTATCACTGTAGTTTCCCCTATACTGCTCTATCATATGTATGGTAGGCGGTTTATTTTGTTTTTCTCCCCCCGGGGGCTTTAATATCGGGAAGAGTACGAATACAGAATGTTATTACTCATCTATATCGTATGTTGCTCTTAATACAGCATTCGAGAATCAAAGTCATCTTCTACTCCCACCCCCAAAAATAATTAAAAACCTCTGTGGGACACGAACCCACTGTTCCAAATTGATACGCTGTCACTCTAATAGAGAGTTTCGGAGTCGTCACAACCTACGAATAAGGAGCAATGATTAGGGATTAGCCGGCTTAAATCTACAAATAGTTGACAGTCCCGTAGTCTTAAAGAGTCAACAGCGTAATTTTTAGAAATAAGCCGCGTGAGGGCGCGCTAAACTTGGAGTTCTTTTAGCTCTCCAGATTTAACGCGGCCAGACACGGTCTGCTGCAAAAAACATCATGCGCGCCAGTGGTAGAGCACGCAACCCTAGCCAAAAGGCTAGAGAGGCTGGGGCCGGGGATCAGCAGGCGACCCGGTCCACGGGCTGTGTGCGGTTTAGGGAGTTTGGCGAGCGGCACGCGGAGGAGGTTGAGAGGAGGGGAGGAGAGGAGCAGTCGGCTGATGACGAGGAGGTGGAAGCAGTCACCGTGATACTCGGCAAGCAGGTAGCAGCCGCGGCCCAGCCGACTGAGCCGAAGCTGAAGAAGACGGGGGTCAGCAAGAAGTGGAACACACTCCATTACCTAGTGCTCGCGAAAAAGGGTGACAGAGAGAGAGGGGAGCCTCTTCGTTCTGTTTTTTTTTTTGGTGAAAGAATACATACATGCCGCTCCTCTCTCAGTTGTATGTTTCCAGTGCACACACAACCGCAGGAAAGACAACAGCAGTACGCTTAGGACGAATGTGCGAGGTGTCTCGGTGGGGCCGCTAGTGTGTGGTTTTAGACTAGACGCCTCCACCCGCGTAGCAAAGGTGCCCGCAAAAGCTTTTCGCTGTGCCCTTCAAAAAAAAAGGAGCCCGAAAAAAATCAAATTTCACGATCCCCAGGCCACTCGTCTACATGTATGTAGAAACCGGTCGCCCCGGTGGCGTATCAGGTTATCCTCGAGCCTGGTATAGGTCAGTTTCGTGAGTTCGAGCCCCGCCGAGTGCATACTCGTATAAATTCGTGGGGATTTATTCTTGTGCACAAATTGACTTGCGGAAAGCGCGAGAGCGTGAGTTAGCAACACTCGATGAAAAATCGACGAGCAGTGGGATTGCTGAACCCGATGCGCGATAAAAATTGAAGGCAAGAACCGGGGGGGAGAAGGGACGACACCTGTGACGACGGCCTGTCCAGAAGCTGGAAAGTAAAAGTGTGAGGAAATATATATATATATATGTAGAACCGCGACACAGCAGCATCACGGTGACAAATCAAGTGGACTTACTTGTATCTCGCACAGGAGGTAATATGGCAACCGTACTACATTCATCCTACCTCGGGCCATTATACGAGCAACACAGTGTTAATGATGCGCGCAGATCACGACTGTCTTGTGCGCACAACAAAAACAACCTTCACATGCCAAAAAAAGTTGTTGCCTGAACACGGAGACGGACGGACCGGGGAAGGGGGCGGCAGGATGACATGTGTACGTATTGCAGCAGTAGCCGTCTTGGGGTTACAGACATTGGGTGCGACAAACAGAGATCGCACCGCGAAAGGGGGAAAAAAAAACGCGCATCGACACAGCTAGCACCTGAACCCGTTGTGTTTGTGTAGTAGTCGGCGGCCCGTATCGATTTGTGCAGCACGGTTTGTACCACCTGTTCCCCGGGCCGTATTTTCGTCCTGACGATTCCGCCGCTTTTAAATTTCTCGGGAAATTTCTAAGGCGGGCTGTTGGTGGCCCTTATTCCTAATTATATTTCCATGTTTCTGGCTCTTTAGAGCTCCAATCCGAAACTCCCAAATATTTAAATACATGTATTTGTTTTTAGGACGTCAGGTGTGAGTTCGACGAATTTCAAGTCAGTACTCATATTTTGAATCTGCTTGCTGGTACTTGTACTATGCTGTGTGGGTAAAATTTTTCTTGGGAGGGGTCCTTTTCTTTTATAAACAAATGTTTTTCTCCACTACAATGATTGGTGCTAGTATTTTTACTTCAAGTGGGGAATTTTGGAGTAATCTATCATATCTATTTTATAAATTTATTTCTGTAGTTTCCACTATATTGCTTTACCATGTGTGTGGTGGATGGTTTACGGATGGATGGCTTGGTCAGGGTTGTTGGTACTTGTGGTCAAGTGCGTAAGTAAGTTTTCTTTACCTGGGGGTGGTTTTATATATTTTTTATTTTATGTTTCACTATAGTGGCGGGTTTTGGTATACATCGGGAGTATGAAGAGAGTAGTAGTGATCTGTTAGATATCATGTAAAAATTCCACCCTAAAAATTATAAATAAAAAATATATATATAGACTATATATTAAACAAAATTAATTATACTGTCAACACAACATTTTACATGTAAAAGTCCCACCCTAAAAAAACGGAAGTCGGTTAGCCTCGAACCCATGGTTTTAAATTAGTACGTTGTCACCCCTACAAAACAAAACCAGGAGTCGGTGAGCATAAAGTAATACGCTGTCATCCTAATATAAAAAAAATTCCAACCCCCCCAAAGAAAAAAAATAACCGGAGTCAGTGAGCCTCGAATCCACGGTTCTAAATTGATACGCTGTCACCCTAATATGAAAAAAAAAAAAAACACGGAGGTCGGTGAGCCTCGAACCCACTGTACATGGATCGCAAGATGGAATATTTCAATCGATAGGTACCATTTATTATGTAATACCAGGTGCCTGGTACGAGCTGGTCTAGCTTAGAGCCAGCCGCGACAGCAAAATGAATTTCCGCAGAGCAGTTTTGCGATTTTTGAGGTAAAATTTTGCATGGCAGCCGGGACGCGTTGTTGTTGTTCTCACATTACCTCGCATAGTCAAGTCCGTGGTCACAGGACAGGCTCCAGTCACTCTGGAGCTGAGGAATACCCCAGGGAAAAAACACAAACAAACCAAAGGTGGTACAAGCATATATCACAGCTGACGCAATTCATGCCTCCGCCAGAAACATAGAAAAGTGAAATCGGGAGTCAGCCTACGATGTGCCAGGTCCATACTGGTGCATACGTTTCATTACTCGCGCCTGGAAAAAGGAGAGGGTTATGACCTTCGGGAACCGAAAGCGGCGTAACCCGTGGTTTGTTTAGACGCGAAAGAATTTAGGGTTGTTGTTCCATGCTCTGGTAGCGGTCCACCACACGGTAGTTGGTGGCCTTCACTCTTCGGTTGACTCGCGCAGCTAGGTAAGCCCGCACGTCGGAGGGCAAGGGACGGTACCGTGTAGGCTGTGCGACCAGAGAAGAGGCAAGTGTTAGCAGCCGGCCAGCGACCCAGCATTAGGTCGGCTCTCGTGATATTTCTCCCACCCACCCACCCTTTTTTCTTTCGAAGGTGAGGAGAGGGGGGAAATGTCGCACTGTGTATTTTATGACAATTGTGTTTGTCTTCATTTCTGTGCACTAGGAATTAACTGATATTGATACGTACAACAGTTGGTTCACTTAGGAGTCGGATGGAGGAGTTTCCACGGTATCGTACCGTGGGTGGGACTCAGTCGTCTTAGACTGCATGGGTTTCGGTTGGGACCGCTAGTGGTTAACGGAGGGAGAGACGGGATTTAGAGTAGAGACCACCAGTGGAATACCGTCAAGGTTGGTTGCGGTAGATTGGTCTCTCGGGGTGCTCTCCCTCCCAAGTCGCAGACACAATAATAACCAAGCAATTCGAAATATATCAAACAAACCGGCTATACCGCTTGCCACCCAAGAAAGACTACCACGTATATATATGGTCCGTAGTACCTATCTTTTTTTTTTTCTTTTTTCATCATTCGGCGGATGGGGAAAAATAAAGCTTAAGCTCACCACACTTCCACGTATTTTCACACGCGTCGTGTATCGAATCTATCACTACGCATACGCACGACAGACGAAAGTCAATCGGAAAAAAGAAACAAAGAAAAGCAAAGAAGATAAAGGAAAGGAAAATAAAGACAAGAAAGCGAAAAAACAAAAAAGCAAAGAAAAGAAAGGACAAGAACGCGTGTAACCCCAACGGGTCAAGCTGGAACCCCCCCCAAAAATAAGTCGAGGAGGTAAAATTATCAGTAAGTTAGGACCGTTTTCAGTAAAACGCCAACCTAGAAATCGACCGAAATATTTCCAAGGTCGTGTTTTGTAGGGTACGCACAAACCATACCCGGGGTATTTACCTCGGGTATTACCCTACAAAGAACTTCTGTAAGTTATGTAGCACATTCATACTCTTACCCGGAACTTCTGAAAGTTCTGCATGACATTCATACCCGTACCCAGAACTTCTGGAAGTTCTGTACGCCAGTGCCACAAATACCCGGGGTACGGGTATATCGTTTTTATAACTTTTGTGAGTTCTGTACGCCCTTGCCACAATACCCGGAACTTCTGTGAGTTCTGTAAGATCCCCATACCCTAACCCGGAACTTCTGTTACTTCTGTAAGACAGTGACACAATACCCGGGGTACGGGTATACCTTCGTTACAATACCCGGGGAGCCCACATGCATTAATTCAGGTTTAATAACCCAAAGAGTGTATTGTGCATTTTATTATAATGTCATATCTTGTCAGTGACACCAGCTATTAATAGCAATCGAACACCGAAAGTCCAGCAGATGTACTTCGAAGTATGTAGTAATAATAACACGTATCGTATATTTTGATAGTGATGATAGTAGCACCTACTACTGCTGTAGCTGTATAGGTCCTGTTCATGTTTCTTTCGTTTCTAACCGGTGGGCACGTATCATATCAACAAAGGACACTTTTGAATCGAAAATATTCATTTTTTATAAATCGAATTGAATTCGATTCGATTTGTTTGGTGAAAACATACGAATTTGGCTTCTACCGGGAAACCACGTGTTGGGTATTGTCAATGCTTTTTTTTCGATCGGAATAATATATCGATCTACCGTGACGGCGATGCAGCTACCATCGACGTCTTGAACTATCCTCTCTTTGTGTTTTCGGTTGTTTCGCTTCTTTGTCGCGGCACTTGGCTTGTATCGAGCGGGTGAAAAACTATGGGCTTGCGACCGCCATTATTTATTTTGAATGGCCACATACGGGGTACGCAATGTATGGTATGATCTGTTACAGCGCAGTATAGCAGTGAGCGCGGCTGTTGCCCCGGTCGCCACTCATTGAAGTTCACAATTTATCGCCTCTCTCGAGTGGTGGTTTTGTCGATATTCACAATTCCCTTGAAGCTACGACAGATTGCGTCGGGGACATTGGCCCGTGAGAACATAATACCATGAAAGTTGGATTAAATCCTCCACTTCAAATCGAACTTCCCCCCGAGGGGGTGTGCATTTACCCGGGTACTACCCGTACCCGGGATTTCTGTAAGTTCTGTAGGACATTCATACCAGTACCTGGAACTTCTGTAAGTTCTGTACGCCCGTGCCACAATACCCGGAACTTCTGGAAGTTCTGTAAGACTTTCATACCCGTACCCGAACTTTTGTTAGTTCTGTAGGACATTCATGCCCGTACCCGGAACTTCTGTGAGTTCTGTACACCCCGTGCCACAATACCCGGGGTACGGGTACAGCACCTTTTGTACCCGCCCGGAATTTCTGTGAGTTCTTTACGCCCGTGACGCAATACCCGGAACTTCTGGAAGTTATGGAAGACTTTCATACCCTTACCCGAAACTTCTGGAAGTTCTGTACACCTCCGATACCCTTACCCCGAATCCACAAACCCTACAGAACATAACCTTGGAAATATACGTTTAAATAAAATGTTTTTTGGGGGGTCCAGCTTGAACGCCTAGACAAATGCGCTTCGAATCACGTATCACACGTTCAGGTCCAATTTCGTCAAGATGCGCTGCGAAAACAGATTTTGTGCCTCGCATCGTAGTATCTTAAATTTGTATTGGGATCTTCTGCGCGCCACATCTCTTGACAGAGAACGACTAAGCGATGAGACGGATATCGATCGTTTCCCCACGCCTCAAGGAACACTCACACCAAGTTTCAGCGGCATACGCAGTACATCGTTTTCGGGTTTTCGTATAGACTTTAGTATCGATACAAGGGCTCCGCATGGGCGCCGGCGAATGCCGGCGCCTATGCGTCGGGTTGGGCAGGGCAGCACTTCGACAACTTAAGATGTAGCTGTCCGATTTGGCATGCATTGAACTTTAAAGTAATTCCAAGAGTTTAATACGAACATGGGATTATGAAATTCATGCTTTGACGGAAGAAAAACGTAATATTATGCAACAAAGAAGGCAAGGAAAGGCGAAACACACTGTTCAATGCGCCGTCAAGTAAAAGTTGGCGTCTGTCAAACAAAAATACCGAAAAGAGTATTATTGAGAACCTGCGTCGCCTCTAGGCGAAACGAAAGAGGCCTTGGCATTAATGAAGAGACTGCACTGCTGTCCCCGTGGCAATGGAGGTTCGAAGTCGACAGGATGCAAAGTCGGCTTGCATCAAACGTCGACATGGGGCCATGTCGGCCGGCGAGGTTTTGGAAGAAGATTGCTTTGTTTGTTACGTGAAGGCTGTCGCATTGATTGGTCTGCGTGGTCGCGGGCGAGGAGGAAAATGTAGAAGAGGAGGGCGATCTCTCGTTGCGGCGGCGTTGTCTAAGATGGGTGCGGGGGGGGCTTTGCTCGTCGGGAGGTTGGCGTAGCGCTTCTTCTCTGTTTTTCTCGGGAAGGCGGGATATGTGTGTCTGCTGTCTTTTCTTCGTGGGTGCTTTCACGTTGTCGAAATCGGACGCGTCCCCTCGATACAAAATATCCGGAGTATCTCTACCATGACGACTGCTGATAGTGCCGTGTGTATTTCCTAGAGACTGACATATTATTTACTGGTAGTAATAATATACCTTTGCAACTTTTTTTTCTTCATCCCATTTATTATCCCCGCACCACTCTCGCGCTCCCGCCCAGTAGGAACTCAGATCATCCGGGGTCACATAGTGGGCCCTCCTCCTCCCTCCACTTCGGCACGTGCCTTCATTTTTACAGCGAGGAGAATCCAGCATTTGATTCCCTCGTCGACTCGCGTCGAATTGTACCTACCCATGCTGCTCGGCTCCCTTTTTTTTTTTGCATTTTTGCAAATAAAGTAAAATCTCATCGTGGTGGGTGTCGAACTCAAGGACAACCAAACGTTAGTAGTATTCGAGGGTAAAACCACTAGACCACCGGGGCGGCCGGCTGACAATTGATCAAAACAAAACAGGATCTTTGCATAGAGATTACATTCCCTCCCCCATATTGTATGATATTACGATGGTTGACGCGATATAGAATAAAGCGCCAAATACCCAAATATCAGCGTACGCGGAGTTTTAGATATTATGAATAACGAACGACCGCGACGGCAGAGCACGGCAAAGCATAGCGGGGCATCGCAGGGCACTGCACGGCGCTTCGTTGCTGTGAGCTATAGCGCTGCGATGGGGTGCTGGGCGGTGTGGAGCTGATGAGCCAAGCCCAGATCTCAGCCGATGAAGCTTGGTCAAGTACAAAACAAATGGTGGGAATCAAAGAAAAGCTAAAGCTGGACCGTTCCGCAACTAATGCACAGGCAGCAAATTAGCGGCAAATTGTAGGAAGTTCAACTTACTAGACAAGAAGGAAGAAAAATCGCGAAAAAGTTCACAATCGTGTTGGCAGAAAAACTAAATTTGCAGGAAGCAGCTGAAAGGTCAAGAAACAGGCAATATTTCAGTTGTTGTTGTTCTCACATTAACTCGCATAATCAAGTCCATGGTCACAGGACAGGCTCCAGTCACTCTGGAGCTGAGGAATACCCTAGGGAAAAACACAAACAACCCAAGGTGGTACACGCATATATCACAGCTGACGCAATTGATGCCTCCACCAGAAACATATCCTTATTATATAATACGCTAAGGTGGTCGTGAAGGTGGTCGTGACGTTTTGGATCTTTGAAAAATATCTTGGTTAAAATACTCCCCCCCAAAAAGCGGCGACTCCCGAGCTCCACTCGGCCTCAGGCGGCCTCGCGGTGCCGGCACGTCCCATCCGTACAGCAGCACTACGACATGCCGGCGAAAGAACGGCCGTCGGTGCCCCACCTCGGCGAGGGGGGAGCGTGGAAATCGCCCTCCCGGGGACGGCTCGCTTGCCCCCCCCCCGCTTTTTCTTCGTCGCTGCCTGCTAACTTTTTTTTTTCGAACTCCCAACTATATTGAATTTTCGAATTGCTTTTTGGCCACTTGGGCCATGGACACAGCCATGGACACGAGACCACAATCGCGCCTGCGTCAACAGCAATCACACAATACCAGGACCAAACACAGCAGCGTCCAGCCGTCGCCGCTCGCCGTGCGCAGAATTGGCAACGCGAGCGCTTTTGGCTTGGCCTAACCAGCCCGAGAGCGTTGTAACCAACAAATCGGCTGCTGCTCGCCTGTCAGGTGTATTGCTCTAGGTACTGCTGCATTGCTGTACTGCTGTACTGGGTAGGTTCGTGGGTGCATGGTGGGTGGTGTTCTGCTGTGCTGTACGTACTGCTGCACTGCTGTTCTGATGTACGTACTGCTGCACTGCTGTTCTGCTGTACGTAGTAAAGGTTTGGTCGGTGGATGGGTGAAGCGTGCACTGCGTCGTCCGTGGTGGGTGGGTGGGCCGTTCTGTACGTGGGAGTCTTTTTTTTGCTGTTTCCTGTTTCATAAGAACCAAGCAACTAACTGCGCCCCGCGTACCAGGTGTATACTGCTGTACGTACTGCTGCACGGCTGTTCTGATGTACGTACTGCTGTACATACTGCTGTTCTGCTGTGCTGTACGTACTGCTGCACTGCTGTTCTGATGTACGTACTGCTGCACTGCTGTTCTGCTGTATGTAGTAAAGGTTTGGTCGGTGGGTGGGTGGAGGGTGCACTGCGTCGTCCGTGGTTGGTGGGTGGACCGTTCTGTACGTGGGAGTCTTTTTTTTGCTGTTTCCTGTTTCATAAGAACCAACCAACTAACTGCGCCCCGCGTACCAGGTGTATATTGCTGTACGTACTGCTGCACGGCTGTTCTGATGTACGGACTGCTGCACTGCTGTTCTGCTGTATGTAGTAAAGGTTTGGTCGGTGGGTGGGTGGAGGATGCACTGCGTCGTCCGTGATGGGTGGGTGGGCTTTTCCGTACGTGGGAGTCTTTTTGCGTCCTGTGGGAGATGAACCCTTTTTTTTGTTCCTACAATTTAATACCGGCCTCCCACTGGTGCTTAGGAGTAGCACCGTCCCCACTGCTGCACTCCTCTGTCCTTTACTACCGTACGTACTACTGCTGCCGTGTTATCATTTTTGTTTTGCAAAACTTACAGAGGATGATACCTTTACTACCGTACGTACGGCGGCATTGTCGTACTGCCCTGTTATTATTTTGTTATTTTGGTACTTAATACAGAGGATACAGCACCAATTTGTTTTTGTCCGCCATACCGGCCGGCAACTGGCATATTTCGGGAGTACCACTACGTAGTAAATATGAAATCGGGAGTCAGTCTACGATGTGCCAGGTCCATACCGGTGCATACGTCTCATTACTCGCGCCTGAAAAAACCGACTATACCGCTTGCCACCCAAGAAAGACTACCACGTATATATATTACACGTGGTATCTATCACTACGCATACGCACAACAGACGCAAATCAATTGGAAAAAAGAAACAAAGAACAAAGAAGAGAAAGGAAAGGAAATGGGTGCATGGAGCCAAGAAAAAGAAGAGAAAAATACTTTTTGGGGGGTCTACTGGCGAGTCTGCCACCAGAACGGGATGTCGTGGTTTTTCGACGGTCTACAGCAGTACTACGAACGACTTCCGATACACCCACCGAAGCACGGACTGCCGGCCAATTACGCGATCGACAGCTGGCCGTGGTTGTCACGTGTCTCTGTGTTGGGGGCCCCTGTGCCCTGCCTCTTGTTGGCTCTTGTTTGGGTAAAACATGCGGTGTGCTCGATGGTCTCACGGCAGCAGCACACCAGAACGTCCGCTCGTACGACGGATCATTCTTACAGGAAATGTAATATTTTTTTATTCACCAATATGAACATAAAACGGTTGTTATATATTGGACAGAGTGATGCGTGAACGACTAAACTTGCCAACGGCACTCGTACTGCACTTTGAGCCATCTGCTGTGGTTCTGGTTACTAGTAGTTGCTGCAGTATGTGCTAGAAGTTTTGCCCTTCGGCTACTGCTGCTACACCTGCTGTTGTGCGTTTGCCAATGTCGTCAATTGGCGTTCATGCTCGTCGTACATACTGCTGTTCTCACCCAGTACGTACGGGTTTCCTCGTACCTCAACCGTACGTACGACGACGAGCTCAAAACAGAAGGAAGGTGACATGAAATGGCATGGACAATGGCCACGTAGAAGCGAGCACAGCGGGATAGTTCGCTGCGAATCAACCGCACTCGTTCATGCCTACAGCAGAGGCTGCCTGCAGTGTCAGCGGCCGTGCTAAAGCCAAGGCCAAAGGCCGAAGAGATGGTTCTACCTGCTTGGTTTTGTCTCGAGATTCTGTTACGTAAAAATAATTATGATTTGGGAGTTATTTTGTCACGAAACGTCTTGCCGTCGGCAATTTGTGTCACTAAGTTGTTGGATATCGTCGGTAATTTGTGTCACGTTTTAGGTGAACCCACACTAAAGAAATTGAATTTCCAGCTGGCAAAACGAGCAGATACAAAAGCAATAAAAAGGCCGAGCAAGAAACCAAACGAACCAGTAAAAAAGTACAGCAAAGAAACTAACGCTCGAGAGTATGCCACCGCAAATTCCAAACATTATCAAGTACCTTTCGGAAATGATGCCAATTTTGTAAATCATCCAGGCGTTGCAGTCATTAAGATTCAACCGAAATCTCCGAAATTCCTCCTCGACATGCGGTATTTTTGCAACTTCTCGCTTGTCCCGCTCGGCATCCGTCCGCGTTCACGTCGATGTGCGGAACGGACACGGCAGAGCGAGGGGCGTTGGAGCCGCCCCCCGAAGGCGGCGCTCGAACGAAGCTATATTCGACTGAGAATTCCAGTTCCGCGAATCACATACTTCGGCCGAAAAAAAAAAAATCTCCTGACCAAATCCCTGACACCAACGAAGGATTTTATATAGATTTATATCTTCGGGAGTGACGGGATTTTTTTTTTTTTTAATTTCTCGACGAAAAAAAGTCGGATTGAAAAAATTCCAACGCCAACAAACGCGGTACAGACCCAGACGCACAGCTGCAAAATCTGGCGTCGAAATGCTCCCAAACGATTGCGAAAACGCCTACACGAGTTTTAAGGCTGGTCCATCTCGTAGTCCTTTAGTGTAGTGGTGTATTGGTAGAGATCGGCATCGCCAGACGGTGACGGCAACGACCATCAATAAGCTACGATGGATGGTATTTAATAGCTGTTCGCCCCAAACGGTTGGCATCCCAAACGTGTTAATTGGTGCTATTACGTACTTCAAGTACTATTCACTATTAACACCAACATATTTTGACAACCATAGTACGTAGTACATATTAATAGTGGTATTGCATGGGGAGCAATGCGGCCACGAGTAGCTCCTTTAAATAACGTCAAGACAAGCATCAGTAGCAGCATCAAGAGGAAGCCTTGGCTATCAAACCTCAGTAGTACATTCATTTGTATATACGTATAACAATTGTACGACCGCGTGGAATAGACGATGTCATCCAGCTGATGATACATTATCAATTGTCGCATGTTTTAGCGCCGTGGCACATGCCATCATGCCATACATTATCCATTCACCCGTTTGGGCAGGCAGGAACAACCACTGCACCACGAAGTACCCGTGGTCCGTACCTTTTATGTGACTGCACCAAGGTGCTACTGCTGTACTGCCGCTGTTGGTCCACCCATGAAATTCACTGCCGTGCACATGGAAGGCAAACTTTCCATGCCACCCTTGCCACCCTTGTCACCCTTGCTGCTCGGGTAACCTCTCTTTGCTCGCTCACCAGTGCTGCGCTATTGACCAATACTGGTCCGTACCTGTTATTTCACTTATTCGCGTTATGATTGTCGTGTTGGCTTGCCCTAACCCCTTCTAACCCCTTCTAACCCCTCCTATCCCACGTTGGTTTGGTCTCTTCTTTTCCTTCCTGTCCTTTCCTGGGTTAGATGGCTGTGGGGACATGCTTCGACTGGACGTTAAGGCTGATCGGACCACTCTTGCTGTTGCTCGCCACCGGTTTAATTTCATGCGTGATCGGCATGTACTTCAAATACTTGCTGCCGGCCACGGCTGATTTCGGCTCCGTACTGGTAAGATAACACGCATAATATGATACCTGGCATAACTTTTCATTACAACCTGCTGTATTGCTGTTTTTACTAATGGTAACATTGGCCTGTCTGCTGGGTGTCACCTTAAGTTGTAGGACGAGTGGTTGACTGTGTAAGTGTTCGGCTGCACACGTCCATTATTGTCTGCTGTGGTGGTGTTGCAGGTTTAACTGATTCGCGCCTCGCTGAGGTGCTGCCTACTTGTAGAGAACTCTGGAGTTTTGTACTCATTTTCTTGTGCGATGACGGTTTTACCTGGTAGTTTAGTGCTGTCTATCATTAAGTAGTTATGGGCATTCCCTCAGTAGTAGTATAAGTAGTATAGTACTATAGTAGTATAGTGGTATATCAGTTTATCAGCCTGGACGTCAATAGAGGGACCGGTGCGTTATTAACTCGTATTAATACAGTATGAATATCAAGCGGCCCTTATATTGACGTCCAGACTGGTAGTTACGAGGGCATTGCTTTTTTTATGGGCTTACTTTATGGTGGCGGCCCTGAAGCGGTTGTGATTCAAGACTTAGTTTTTTTTTCGTGTGTTTGAATGCATCCACGCTAAGAATGCATCGACGCTAAGATAAGGCAGAACGTGTCTTAACTCTTAACCTTCAACAACGACAACTGCATCCCCTCTTTTAGAGATAAACTGCTCGGGAACTATTAATAGTGCATTGGTGTATTAGTGTACTATTATTTCTGTATTACAGTAGTGTATTGTTAATATTAATAGTGTATTGTTAATATTAATAGTGTATTGTCAATATTAATAGTGTATTGTTAATATCAATAGTGTAATGTTAATATTAGTAGTGTATTGTTAATATCATTAGTGTATTGTTAATATTAATAGTGTATTGTTAGTGTATTGTTGGTGTATTCTTAGTGTATTCTTGATGTTTTGCAGTAGTAAAAGCGTTAGAAGATGTCGGCCGATGCCTCACGGATGCCGCACAATGTCTTGTCGTAGCTCTCTTACCATACCTTTGCGCCCCCCCTTCCTAAAGGTCACTTAGTTTTATCACTTTGAAGTACCTATATTTTGTGCCATACCTCTGTCTTGTGTCGTGTACCTTGAAATATGACACGGTCATTTGTTTGTCACACGGCTTCACCTTAGTGAACGTACGTTCGTACCATTGATTGCGCATGCAAGCGCGTCCATTGACTAGCAGCCGCGGGGCTTGCGGAGGGCCTGCTCCCTCCTCGCCGGCCTAAGCTCGCCCTGTTCCTACTGCCAGTAGTTTGCAAGTCTGTTTCCAAGTACTTTGGCCCGAAAGCATGGATTCAACCCTTGCAAGGGTACGTACACTCAAAATGCGACCAGACGAGTGTCGCGCATCACCAACGCTCCTTCTCCCTTGCCAATCTCGCTACCTCTCGCTGTGCGTTGCTCTCGTCGTGTTTCGGTATTTTCAGTACATGCTGCACGCTGCGTGGGCGTTGTTTCTGGCTTTTAACGTGTTCTTCAACTACTTCCACTGCGCCTTCACCCACCCCGGCAAGCCAGACGCCTTTTTACCAAGAAACGCCGTAAGCGATAGCGACGACGATCTCACTTGCGACGACGAGGATGTAATAGGAACCAGGTGAATACCTCTAACGTGTGTCCCTTAGTAAAGACCGTAGAATTGCAACTTCGACGGCCGGAAATCCGGGAAGTGCGAATATTTAGGCGCTCGTCTGACACGACCCTGAAGTCGTTTACTTGCAAGGCGAGCCATCGTCCATCTCAATTCGTTCCTCTTTTTTTCTTCTCACCCGTCGTCCACCTGCGAATGTACCTGGTTTGTACTATTTTCTGTTTTTGCTGCTGGGTCGAGTTGTCGAATTGTGCCACACGCATGACGCAATGTTTGCCCATTCGATATTCGATGCCATGTGCAGTTTTGATAATACTTCGAAGGACGCAATGTCCCGCACTTTGGTCGTTTTCGCACGTCATTAGTCGTCCATTATTAATAGTATAAGTAGTACCAGGTACATGGTATGTCCACCGGTCTTCCAGTTGATACCCCGCGGTGTGATGGGAAAAACTCATCTTCCACCCCGCTCAAACCGCGCTCTGACCACGGTCCACTGGACTCCGAATTACCTTTTTAATATGTTTGAGCAGACCTCTGATTCCGGATGGGGCGGCTGTCTTGCGGGTAAACGCGGGGGGAAACGCTGAATCCGCCGTGGACGGAACTCGCGCAAACAACAGGGCCGTCGTTTCTACGGCGGGGGGCAGGGTCGGGACCGCAACTCGCGTGCGGTGTGGGTACTGCAAGAAATGCAAGGAGCCCAAGCCTGCGAGGGCGCACCACTGCCACGTGTGCGATCAGTGCATCGTCAATGTGAGAACCCCGTCACACGACAATGCCAACAGCAGTGTCGACAACAGTGGCAACAACAATGGCAACCACAATGGAATTTGAAACACGCTGTAACAGGGTGAATCCGCTGCTGGCTTTGCTTGGCCGCCGTCGTGGCGTCGAAGCAGCCATGGCGTCGAAGCAGTCATGGCGGCCAAATCTGCAGCAGTGGCGTTCCTTCTATTCCTTCTGTCGATCAGTTTACGTCGATGACGTGGCGACTCGCTGCTCTATCATCTTTGTAAGGGCTACTCGGGTAAAGCCAGTGCTGCTGATACCGCCATTGCCGTGGAATGATGAAGCGCTTACGCCCCATTCAGCCTTTGGGTACCCTAAATTTATGTCCATACTGCAAACCGTGAATGTCTTCGACGCACATCAATCTCGGTAATTTGGCATAGTTTGAAATTACGGCAGTACTGCGGTAGTCAGCTGCAGTGGTGTGCCCAGCCATCGTTTGGCCATGGATTATCGTGCGGAAGGCTCCCAAGTTGCGAAAAACCTGGTACGATACGACTTACCCGATACGTGATAAAAACACGGAAACGTCGGCCCTGTCACCTGCCAGTACGTACGGACATACTGACGTTAATGCAGCGATTCTTGCTGTACTAACTCACCCCACCCACCCACCCACTACTCGCGCCACACGTGGTTTCGTATTGTTTGGCCTCCGCGAATTTGGTGGAGCAGATGGACCACCACTGCCCATGGATGAACAACTGCGTGGGCTACCTGAACTACCGGTACTTCGTGCTGTTTCTGCTGTACATGTTCGTAGGATGCGTCTACGCCGTGCTGGTCTCCGCACCCCACTTTCTTGCCATGGCAAACCACACCGGGGTAAGCCGTTACAGTCCTTAGGATAACCCCTTGCATTACATCGTGTAGCTGCAGCAGTACAAAACGAGTACACCGGTAGCATTACAGAATAGACTAATAGTAACCTGTACTCCACAATAATGCACGAGTATCCCAACTTGCCGCGAGCTGTCGCGGCTATCACTTGCCAGGTTGGCTGATGTTGCTGCTGCTGTTGCTGCTGCTGTTGTTGTTGGTGTTGGTGTTCACTGCCAGTTAACGCTAAACACACGCCGGATCAAGTGAGATCAAGTGAACCATCTCTGCAAAATACGCCAGTTAGAGGTCAATAGCACGCAGGGTCGTCGTTTCATCATAATACAGCACTCGGCACCACTTAAGAATGTATTACGTTGTGCCAAACTTGAGTTGGTATGTAAGGCACGGTGTATGTATCCTACAACTATTTCAATACCGGTCTATATTATGTTTCTTGCTTATCGTGCACACGTTTAGCCAAAAAATGCGCAGTAATTTTATAACTAATTTTCAAGGACGTCAGCCGTGAGTTCGACGAATTTCAGGTCAATACTCATCTTTGCAAGCTGCGTTTTTGTTATTTTTTTTATCGTACCGCAAGGAGTCGTTGAACGTAATCACCCTTCACCAAAGGGGCGAATTGGTTGAGCAACGCTCCCAACCGTCGTCACACCGGTTGCTGCTGTTTTTGCTGTAGTCGGCGTTTCACTCTAAAGCCCTGCTCCTGTTTCCCACCGCCGACAGACCGTTTGACGTATGATCCGTGCAGAAATTTGGGCAATCTGGCTTCGGCTTACAACTTTCGAAATATGACGAATTGCAAGATAAGACAACCGCAGTCGTAATCACCTGGGCCGAGCGAACAAATAGTGTTTTGCACTTTTTTTCTCACCAACTCTACAATCACGTAAGTTACAGCGTGTTCAAATGCCAAATCAGCCATTTCTCATAAAAACACGAATGCTCGTTCAGATTTTTGTTATACAAAACACAAGTGCACGTTTCCGAAAGGAGTCGTTTGGCACAATCTATTTTCAAATCGGTTGAATGGGTGTCGTTTCCCTTTAATATTTTCGATGAAGTCCCGGGTTTCAGTATTTTGGCTCTTTCTTGGTCACTTTTATGTTTTCTATATACATGCCATCGAAAGAAAAATCGGTCTGCGAGATCCCGAAACCTGTCGAAATCCGTGGCCTAAATCGTGTTACGAACAATTTACAGATTGTACCTCCAATCCCATTGAAACAACGTTTTCCAGAGTTTTTGGAAATAAACCGCAAACATTTTTTTCTCCTTTTTTTGTCTTAATAGGAGAACCAGCGCGTTTAAAGGTAAACAAGCGTTTTAGAGATGTTTTGAAATTGCGATAGAATGTGACTGCTAGGAAAAACGTCTACCTTGGTGCTGGAAAAATACCGACGATTAGCCTGTACGGACTTTATGATACCCCTTTTCTTATTATTTCTTATTATCTTACTTCTGCTGTATGTGCCTTCTGTCCTGTCTTTCTTGCTACCTGTGCTGTCCAGCGACACCGAAAGCCGACGTCATCGGAGACCAAGGCCCAGTCTGCCGTGATGTTGACTTTTGTTCTGTCCTTGTCTGTGGGCATCGCCATCTCAGTGCTGCTTGGTTGGCACCTCTACCTCATTTTCACGGCGCAAACGACCATTGAGTTCTACCAAAACCAGACGAATCGATCGAGGGCTAGGCAATGGGGAGAGGTGAGCGAACAGCCGAAAGACAGAACCTATTATTTATAATAGTGTTTGGTATGCTTTCCCCCCTTATCGATCCACCAATACGCGGCGGGATGGTTGGAATCCGTCGGAGGGTTTTCTGGGGATCAAATCGAAGGGGTTGCGCGAGAAAGGCGTGTAGTTTTTCCCGTGATGTCACTGGCTTTTGGTGGCTTGCTTTGGCGAGAAGGCGGTTTTTGAGAGTCGTGTACTACTTCGAACCTAGTCGTAGCTGTTTGGTGCGATACAAAAGTGGCTGCAAATGTCAACAATCTGCCCGCATCACATCCAGGTATTTACACACCTATTAATGGTCCTACAGCGGTCGCCACAAGCTGGTTTGCAGATTTTATTTGAGCGTGGCAGACATTTGAGTGTGCAGCTTATCCCTAACGAGTAGCTGGGGTGAGTTATGTGGATAATAAAATTTCGACATCGGTTGGGCTCGTACGTAGCGTACCGTGGTTTTACACACCTATTAATGATCCTACAGCGGTCGCCACAAGCTGGTTTGCAGATTTTATTTGAGCGTGGCAGACATTTGAGTGTGCAGCTTATCCCTAACGAGTAGCTGGGGTGAGTTATGTGGATAATAAAATTTCGACATCGGTTGGGCTCGTACGTAGTGTACCGTGGACAGTGAAGCTTGAAATTTGATGCTCGTCAGACTCCTGGAAATTAATGAGGGCGCACGCGACTGCTGGTACGTACTGTCCAGCAGCAGTATGAACGAGAACGATGTTCGTACTACATGATTAATGTGTTGACTGCGTTACGTTTTGGTTTTGGCTTGTTTTACGCTACTCTGGCGGCAGAGCGCAGTGCTATGTCGCTGTTATCATGGGGGATGTTATGCATCATTCGCTTGTAGTCTCCAACTCAAGTCACAAGGAGCTTTACCGCAGGATGATCTTCCGGACAAGCCGTGGTAAATGCGATGATTTACCCCCCAGGTTGGTACGTTGGTTTTGCCGCGCAGAGGGTTTAGTATTACCACGGCTCGTCGATTAGTACCGATTTGTACCGATTTGTACAGGTACCAGGTACCAGGTATGTCCTTATAATCTCGCACTTTGGCAGTTCGGCAACTTCATGACACACTTGAAACACACATAGACCTTTTTTTGTTTTGTTTCCCCTGGGTTCGAACCGCTGTCCTTCCGCCAGCAGGGCCGATAATCTACCAGTTAGGCTAATTCATTGGACAGACATCAATCCGGCGTGTAGCATAAAGTAATGGTGCCTACGAGTAGGACTGTTCTACGCCGGCTGCTACACCATTGGTTTCTTCCAGCAAAGCTCAGCTCTAGTCTACAGCAGCAGCTTGAGAGTAGGAATTTACCTAGCTCTAGTCTACAGCAGCAGCTTGAGAGTAGGAGTTTACCTCTATTGCGCTAGGTTGCTCTTTGACTCAATCACCTATATTTTTCTGTCTTTCGGCTTTTGGGTGAATCTTGGGGTGCTTGCATTCGCGTCAAAGGTGTGGACGAACCCTTTTAACGTGGGATACAGGGGCAACTGGGAACAGGTCTTCGGCCGGAAACCGTTCCTTTTGGGTCTGATGCCGAGCAGGTCTCCTCCCCCACCCCCTGTGGTGGACTTCTTCCCTCTCGAGGAGGACCGAAGGCAGCGCTTCTCGGATGTAAGTCCATGCTTCAAGTTCCTCTGCGCGAAGCTCCCCAATCGCTGGCACCGGTCTAAATATACCGGTACCTTATTGGTAGTAATAGCTCGTTCAGTTGGTGGTTGCGGTGCTGTGGCCCGTAAGTACCCTACGTCCGTGCGGTATCATCGTAACTTGTTTTGAAAGCGATACAATAGCTGTTTCGCTAGAGCTATTATTAGGGTGGTACCACGGGGTCGCATATGCATATGCTGGTACCTGGCACGAGGGTGATTGTGTTCGTCTATAGGCTCGTCGGTCTGCGATGTAGAGCTTGCCTCTGGGGGCATTTTCTGTCGCTAAGTTCTGTATCATAGTTATGAATTCCAGTGCATGCCCAATTTGTATGGACACACTGCTCTGCGGTTGTATGTACACACCGGCCAGTACGAGCGCGAGCGGCTTGATGGAGAAAACTGTAGATATACGTGGTGGATAGATGGTCTCTCTCGCGCTTGCATACACTCTTTTGCACACTACAGCATCATAATGCTGTATAGCGTCGAGCTAGAAATAATACAGTGTTCACAACTGTTAATGACTGCTGTGTGGGCGCTCTAACCTCGACAACTGACTCTTTCCCACTACAATCGCTAGACATAATGAAGTCTAAACACCAAGCACAGCAGTAGTGACGTTATTATCCTGCATCTCAACGATTCCTTGCCCACGTGTTCCATTAACTCATGAAGTTGCTTGCCCGTCGCTGCTTCGGTGCCGTCATCATTGTGTTGGTCGTGGTGTCGTTGTCATCCCATCGTAACGGTCATGGTCGTCGTCATCGTCGTCACCGTCGTCAACACCATGGTCGCAGGAGGGAGAGTGGACGGTGGACGAACCGAGCAGTGACCACATCGTGTAACGTGGCCTAGCGGATTACAAGAGTCCGGGATGAAACCATCAACCCCTTTCCAGACCTTAGCAGTAAATGTGCATGCCACATGTGGAATCGAGAGTTATGGCACCAGAAAAAACAGTAAACGTGCATGCCACATGTGGTATCGAGAGTTATGGCACCAGAAAAGAGCGGACCGAACCGGGGACGACCGGTGGGGGACGCCCAGCGGGGGATATGGTAGCGCGCAATCGAGATGCTGTAGACAAGCGGGGTTGGCAATGGTCAGTGCAATGAGTGGAGGTAGCGAAATATATTGATAGGTACAGTAGGTAGACTAGGCCATTGATCGGGGAGGCTCGGGTAGGGTAACACCCAGAGACGTGCCCGGTAATGGCTGCACGATGTAATAGCACGAGGGCGTGTGTGCAAGGCGACGTTTTAGTGCGCGCACAATTCTGCTGCATGCTATAATACATGCTCTATGCAGGCATAACTGAGATAGTTTAGTTGCTATCGTATGTAATGTATGTAATGTACCAATTGTTTATTTGGGGACCGGGTATAGTGACCTACAAGGCGATACCTGCGGTCTTACTGACCTTCTAGCAGAAGTGCTCAATAGCAAGTATCTTCATGCTGCGTGTTTATCGTGCACCTCCTTCTTTTGCGCTCCGAACGCATCTCCTACCCCAGCAGCCCGGGCCTCGTTGTGTGGCTAATGCTGAAAGCGTCACCTGGTTTCGCCACTTTTCTACTCTGAGTTTCCAAAGGCGTTAAGCAATGTACATACATGGTGTCTGCTTGACAGCTTCTGTCACCTCTAATGTCGTGAAACTGCCGCTTCAAAAGTTGGCCTACGTTGCTGAAATAACAGGCATTCGAGTGCGGCCCACGTCTGGATGGCGCGTGGGGGCAGTCCTGGTTTCTTCAATGCTGTATGGTGCCGTTAGGTTAGCAAGCATTCATCGGACGTAAGCCAATCGTAGTGAGACATCAGTCTCGATATTTATGACACCATGGTACGAGTAGTGCAGCACTATGAAATTTCTTTGTACTTGGGGTCAATTTTGTCTCAGATCTATGTTTTGACGTGGTGCGGTGGTACTCGTGCTGCAACGAGACAGAAACATATTCACCCGTGAGAGATGCATATAATCGCCCCAATTGATGACTCTTGTGGTGGCGCTTCTGCTTACTTAGAGCTGGAGCATATTGTATAGAGGAAGTTGGAGTTTCGGTTGTGGTTGCATGGCTGTCGATGTCCGTATTTTTCAGATATTTATCGGGAGAGGGGGCTTAACTGGAGTCTAACGGTTATCATGCCTCCCTGCGACCACTAGAAGCTGTGTCGTGTTTCGAACCTCGGCTGGCGATAGTATTACACAGGATCTTTTTCCTGCACGTTTCTTCCGTTGCTGAATGTGCGAGCGCGCTTGTCGGCAAAATTCGATGGAATTCGATAAGCAGTGGGAATACTGATTCTTGTGCGCGAAAAGATGGAAAGTATCGCGGGAGAGAAGGAACGGCATCTGTTCCCACGGCTTGTCTAGAAAGTCGCTCAGGGTAAAACCTCCCACGGGATGTGCTGGATTTTAAAAGAGATGACATAAAACAAATTGGTCGTTTGAACGGAATGGATGCAAGTTACGCGCTGGTTCTGCGCGTGACCTGGCGGTACATGCATCCTATCAGAGCTTGCTATTTTACTATTTTAGGTATCCGCTGCCAAACCTAAAAACCGTCCTCATTACTGAAGTGGATAAAGTGTTCTACAGCTATTCACGCTTTGAAGATGAAAATATGAAGGTACGACGTACGTGGTTACGGTATATGAAAGTTGTCCCGATTCGAATACTTCGTTCATGCACATCTCCAGCAGAAAATATTCCTGATGTGCTGGATCGTCTGGCATACTGAAACGCCAGAAACTCCGTAGCCCCGGTCTTGGCTGTACGAGAGTGGTCATACGTGGTGCGGGAGACTACTTCACGTACAGCAGACACTACTAGTAATGTCGCGGATCCCGCCGTTACAGCCTCCCAGGAGGCGTGTCTACGAGCGCAGCTCACGGTTTCTGTTTCGTCAATCATTGCTGATACGTATGACCGGGCACGGCGCCCAGACAGGCAATGCATTTGGATGCCAAGCATGTTTGGCGAGCCGAGCGCATCGTCTTGGCACGAAAACGCTCGCTCTTGGAAAAGGATAGGGCCGAGGAAACGGAGACTTTGCCTCTCTCGCCGTTTTTTTCTTTGTGTAGCCTGTGGCCACGGCAAAACGCCCTGGGCGCGCTCCGCACTTGAAAAATGATGACAACTTTCAAAGTTTGAAGTCGTGGCGGGATTGGCGTTGAGGACCGTATGATGGCCGTACGTACGTGTTAGTCGGTGTTCTAACGGCTAGGAAGCTGTGAACACTTTACTTCATGACTGTGGAAACCAACCCGAGCAGTTACTCGTACAAGTATGGAGTCGGGGTTTGTGGTCACATCATCGTTTAGGGCTAGACTACAGAGGTGCTTTGATCGATGGCCGCTGCCGACATAAGGCGCTTCCTGCGGTGGGTTTCCCTTAAGCTCGAAAGTGACGCAGAAAAACACGAAACACCGTTTATGAACAGCGCCCTACATTAATTGTCGGTCCAAGTATATAGCCAGTAGAAATTGAAACCAAGACTGCGGGGAATAAATAGCCTGGCAATGCCTGCCGAGCCCGACAACTATGAAAAAAGTTCAATATTTTCCGACAAACGGCAAGCCACTGAAGAGCCTTCTGCTGTCAACGATGCAAGTGTGTGCCAAGCACAACCTCTTGCAGGATCCCTCCCTGTAAAGCGCTACTACAGTAGGTAAAGTAATAGTAATACTGCAACTGCTCTGTATGATACCGCCATACTATTAATAAAGCACTTTCTGTGATATCCATCTACCTATTGCAGCATAAAAAACATAAAACAACTCGTTTGTACTATTGCTGCCTAAAGCAACTCGCTCGTGCAGCAGTTAAGACGACGCACAGCAGTCCAACCCCACACACGTTCTTTTCGCTGCTCCCGAAACGGTTTTCTTATTTTGCAGTGTTTCAACACAGCACAATAAAAAAGTAATAACGATAGATACCAACAAGAACCACCCCCCCACCCCCCTCCATTACGCAAGAAATTCAGATCAAGACCACCTACGTATCAATACTCACGACGCGTTTCCATGTCTTGTGCCGATTGCACATGCCGCCCAGTGACTCATAAATTAAAATATCATACTTACATGGAAATACTGAAGTGTACAGCAGTGAGTCAGACTCACGTCGAGGTGCACCTTCTATACGAGTAATAGCGATGGCCATACATGTACCCACTGTATGTACTACATACCAGAAAATATGAAGAGACTCGAAACACACCAAAGACAACGCGGAAACAGACAGCCACCATCTAGCACACCGCCCATGCACCTGGCACTGACCCCAGTCACGTCAAGCCCCGCCCGATGCCCGTACGTGCATACATCGGAAAACAGAATCGCAACAATGCCGCCGGCTAATACTATTGTCTAGGCCAGAAGAGCGTGGAGCAATCCGATTCGAGCATAAAAAGAGAGTAAAACGGTGCCATGCTATCATGCCTCACCCTCCCCTAGACTACACTACCCCACCCTACTTACCCTACCTACACTCTCCAAGCCCCCGCAACCAGGACGTGCGCGTTGACGGACCCAAAGAATGGGTGAACGGTGGCAGGATCAACAAGTAGAAACGTTCCTTGTCACCAAGATCACGCACATTCGACTGTTCGTTTAGTATCACAGCGCAAACGCGCCGACACAAGTGATCTGCTCGAACAGCTAAGACCGGGAGGCGAAGACCACGACAAAACAATGACAACATCGAACTGAGATGATGGAAATAGCTCGCAGTACCATTAAATGCTCCTACTCTATGTGAGCGGAGATTCTGACAGACGTCATAGACACCGGTCGTATCTCTCAAAGGGTAGGGTCTACTATTAATAGTAATATTGTACTCAACACTGCGACACGCAGGAAACATGGAACACGGACATCACACAAACGACACGACCGGGCAATAGACTCTGACAGACGGCAGACACCGACAGACGTCAGACACCGGCCGTAACTCTTAAAGGGTAGGGTCTACTATTAATATTTATATTGTACTCAACACTCCAACACGCAGGAAACATAGAACATGGATATCACACAAACGATACGACCGGGCAATTCGCCAACAGCATCGTAGGGCTGTACAACCAAACGTCAGCGGAGGGTCTTGAGCTCTGCTTTGGCGATGGTGGTGCTCATGTCCGTCAGCTCTTTGGCGAACACGTTGATAATGTGGTGCTTGATCTTATTGTCGACTTTCACTAAGCCGTCGTAGACGAAGCCATTCTTGTAGCACTCCTGAAGATGGCCAAGGTTTTCCGGCACCACCACAAGAGAGGAGAGGAGCACGTAGGTAGGTCGGTACGTGGGGATGTGGGGATCCCCACATTATAAGGTGTGGGGGCAGCGGACCAGGATGTACCGTTGGGTAGTTTTACAGGACAGTTTCACAGGTCGTTAATAATCAAGCACCGATACACTGCCCTTACTCCGAGTACTTGGACAAAATAGTCACCTCAAAATATACCTTAGACCTGAGAACCTGAGTGTACGCTAGCCGCGGAGTCCTCGATACTCTCAGTTGCCCTCGCATGTTTACATTGCATGTTTGTATTACATCATTGCATGTTAGTAACTGTCGTTAACAACGCGCGCTACAGTAGTGGAGGGCATAGAACAAAATGAAATCGGAGAAGTTCGGTCGGATGGCGCGGACCTCCGGTTTCACCCAGCTCAAAAGCGTGCCGCATATTTCTGGCGGGCGTGTAAATTACCAAGTCGCTTCGCCAGTATTAATGCCGCCCACCCATATAGCTCAGATGGCTCGCTCCCGACCTTGGGCAAGTATCTGGCCCAGTCGGAGCCAGAACCGGAGCGATACAGAAGTCAGCGTTGCGGCGAACCTTTAGGTATTATAGGGCATCTCACCTCTTCAACAAATTTAGCGTAAACCCGACACATGACCTCGCAGAGAGAGAACACCACTTCCAAGTAGTCCAACGCGAACGGCACTTCCGGTGTCAGCAGTTGCTCGTACACCACCTCGTTGTTGAACTTCAGTAGGCGCGCCACAACCTGGTGCGGGTGAAGAGCACGCATAAAATCATCGGTATAATGGTGCGCCACAATAGCAATTACAATGACAAATACAACAATTACACGTAGGTGTGGTAGATATGTGACAAGGAAGCGCAGTACTCAACGCGCATGTGATCGCCTCGATGCAGCATGCCCCGTAGTTCAGACAGGCTGTGGTCGTCACGCCATACTTCACAGGTGTCCGTCCAACCACAGGTGAAAGGGAGTCGCCATCAGCGCATTCACGTTTGGGCATGGCGAGCAAACCCCGAACAGCAGAGAGGGCGAACGCCGAGAAAAGTCGTCTGCAGCGGGGTGCTGCCGTACAGGGTTTCGTGGGCTGCGATAGGCAAGGAAGGTTTCCTGCAAGCGCCTTAGCACGGCTCTCGTTTGTCACCCTTTCTCATGTGCTGTCATCATCATCATCATCATCACCATCACCATTGTTATCATCATCATCATTATTATCATCATCATCTCATCATCATCTCATCATTATCATCATCATCTCATCATCATCATCTCATCATCATTATCATCATCATAATCTTCACAAATATCACCGCCGATGGCATCTGTACTCCCATTAACAGTTACATTTTGTCTTTTGGATGCATGGCCTCGAACTGCACCCAGTCATCGCAATCATGGAGATGGGTGATGGACCGAGCCTATTGGACGATAAACGCCTGTCAGGCTAGAGCTTGGCTTGAATACATATGTATATTATACCCAAACTCGATCGACAGAATGGCAAAGAAAAAACTTGTGATTCAATCAACACGAGAGACATCTTCGCGACCATGACCCACGCCGACAACATACTGTATACTCGTTTCCCAATGCTTTCCCGCGGACATACCGGCACGCCGTGCAGTACCATAGCAGTTGCTCTCACATTGGTAATAACTCGCATAATCTAATCCGTGGTTACAGGACAGGACAGGGTGAAGTCACTCACTACTCACTACGGAGAGGAAAAATGCCCCAGGGAAACATAAAAACACAAAAGTGGTGCATTTATGTATCATGGCCAAATAAAATCGTTCGCCAGTATATATATATATATATATAAAATGAAATCGGAAGTCAGCGTATGTACTTAAAAGGCCCGTACAGGCACCAAGTACATACGGTTCATGACTCGCAGCTGAAACCAAATACACCGCATGCCACCCAAGAAATTAAACCAATGTACAAATCCGAGGACAAAAAAAAAACAAAAAGGAAGCAAGAAAAGCAAAACGAGAGAATTAAAAAACGAAGCAAGGAAAATAACACGTACCAGGTACGCCATAAGTTACGTCGCCTCGCCAGCAGGGGGGGCGTAGTGAGGTAAGGCAAGCTGCACAACTCCACGACAACAAGAAAAAAACACGTCCGATCTAAGCAAACAAAATGAGGTGAGACAACCACGTATGTATTAGTATCGACGTCCATATAGCTACCGCAGCAACCCACGAATTAGTGCTATCCCAGCACTTTAGTACCCCAGTGCGCAATACCTTAGTTACGACGGTGAAATGCCTCCTTCCTGGGTCCGACTCACTTGTTCTTGCTGCTTCGTCCCTTCCCCCCCCATCTCCCTCATGGCGTCTCTCGACGGTCCGTCGATATTTTTGGCTAGCATTGCCTTCACCGAGTGATGCGCCACACCAGCCAATGCGAAGTGATACTCCCACTCCTCCATCAGCTGTAGAATGCCCCGAATCAGCTGCGCTCCTCCCTTGCACTAAAGTCGCCCAAGTAGAGATAAAAATGTGTCCCGCGGTAGAGAGAAGAGCGAACATAGCCGGAACGTGTCCATCATTAGCTTCAACACAACCAACGCAGAGAACAGTTTCGCTTCTACAGCAGTGGCAGGTTGGTTAAAAGAAACTCAACAGAGTCCAAACGCTCAAGACCTTGCGCGACGAGAGCCAGCCAATACATGGGTCCACCATTGCGACTAGTCTAGGAGCGTCCACGCATTCAACGGAAGGGTTAAATTCAGATGGCGCACACGGGCTCAAACTCAGACAGAACAACCTCCATGACAGCCATACGCCGCGTCCGCTACAACCCATACCCGGATCACTTTTGCGACAATAAAAGTTAGCGTCGTGTAGTGCAGCGCAGCGCAATGTAGTGTAGCGTAGCACGTGCATCAAGCGAGGCGGGAGAATATCACCCCGTATTACGCGTACCTGGAATCATGCACTGATCAGACGTCATTGGAAATACTTTCCGCTCTTGCGTGCGATACACCACACTCTGCTAACAACAATAACTACAACATACTATATTGTAACAATTGGAATGATGCCTTGTCCAAGCTGTGCAACCTTGTCAGGGCAAGGCGGAATGAATGTATGAATGAATGGATGAATGAATTGATTGATTAATTAATCTCCCAAGGGCATCGCGTACAATCGATAGCCGAACGGGCTTATGCTACAAATACACAAAAAACGCAAGTGCACAAATTCCCGTGTACAAGAGTGGGCTGCTTTCTCATTTAATGGCGTACCTGCAAAAGCTTGGCCAGTCCCACCCCGAGGTAGAACAGTCGCAAAATTCGCTGCGAGGACAATTCGGCAGCGTAGATGGCCAGATCCCCCTGCAATTCCATAAGCATATCATGCACGATGTCACGCAACAAGGCTCAAATACGTTTGGGTAGTTACTCGATATTGGAAGGCAAGCATTCACCGGGATCAAGTCCCCCTTCAGAAAAACACAGAAAAAAGCACATATTTTTTCCAACATTATTACAGTTGCCAAATTAGCGACAAAATATAGGCCAATGGCAAGGGCGGAAATCAGTGTCATGTTCTCGAAACCGGCATCGCCTTAAATTGCCAGCGGATAAGGACCATAGACATGGACCAGGCCTCAAAGTGGCAATCTAAAGCTACAAGATACCCTTTTTTTTCTTTCTCCTTTTCTCACACTTCTACTTTCCAGCTTCTGGACAAGCCGTGGTCACAGGTGTCGTCCCTTCTCCCCCCCGGTTCTTGCCTTCAATTTTTATCGCGCATAGGGTTCAGCAATCCCACTGCTCGTCGATTTTTCATCGAGTGTTGCTAACTCACGCTCTCGCGCTTTCCGCAAGTCATTTTGTGCACAAGAAAAAGCCCCAACGAATTTATACGAGTATGCACTTGGCGGGGCTCGAACTCACTAAACTGACCTATACCAGGCTCGAGGATAACCTGATACGCCACCGGGGGCGACCCCTACGGGACGTTAAGGCATTAAGGCATCAAGGGGACAGTAAGGGGAAATTTAGGGAACATTAAGGCATTAAGGGAGCATTAAGGGAACAAAATCAAGACAATGGCCGGGATTGGAGGTTCTACCTTTTCGGAGGGGGTGGTGCCGTGGGAGATACAGGCATGCCTAGTTAAGCCTTGAGGCTGCGTGCTTGAGTGCCGCGAGACGATTGGGTTCGCGATCAGCACACACACATCGACTTACGGGGACAACCCCTTCGATTCCCACCATGTAGTAGGCTGCGCCATAAATCTCACGGAATCATCTGTTGCGCGCGGGGATCAATCTACGTCTCCCATCGAATGGCCGTAAAGCTACACCAGACCATCTACCGCCAGCCTATGAGCGTCTGTCCGGGCGAGACGGTTGTCTGAGGCGCAAAGCGCTAAAGGAATCGTGCGCCGCAGGCCAATTTTTCCGTGGTTGCGGCGATGACACGAGGTTCGGCAACATGCTAAGCCTTGACGTCACAGAGAGCATCGTCAGCATGCCGCCACCAGGCCGGGTGGTAACAGCTGCACGCGACCTTCACTGGCAGTCACGCGCCCTCGGCAACGAGGTGACATGGGAGCGGGTAAGGGGCAAACTCCCGGAAACAGACGGTGCCTCCGCCTCAGCGGCAGCGGTGGCAGCAAGTGCTACGGACCCGGAGGAGAGGAGTGTCCCCAAGCGACGCCCGAAGGAATACTGTGACTCGCAGGTAGCCCTCGAGATGATTAGCTCTCGCAACGCCCTATCAGGCACCGGGACCGTCGGTCCACGCTTTCATACCTACAGTCAATCATCAGGACCGGTGGACCGGCTCCCGACGCGAGCAGGTTGACGCCAGCATCGAGGATTTCCGGGGTAGTTTGGCGCCGCTGATGCGTGGTTTCCGTGCAATCCGGTTTCAACAGTACGTCTTTTCTCTGGACCAGCTCTCCGAGTTAGCATGCCCGCTGGGTACAAACGACCCGTTGGGGGAGATCGAGACCAGACGTCACGCCTGTTTGAGGGTGAGGCCCGTGGGCTCGTTTCGAGTCAAACCTGCCTCCGAGTTCATACCCATTGGACATGATGAACACCACTTTCTGGAGATGGAGGAACTAGTAGCGGCGAGGGGACCCTGCTGCCCCTTCCTGCTGCGGTGCGATTGATGTCCACACGCGCCATGCCCGCTTATGTCACCGAGCAAGTGCATGTCGAACCAGTATAATATCCTAATCCGCGCGCTCCCCCGCCCCGTCCAGCGACTGTTCATCCGCCATAAAAAAAGCGGGGTGGCCTTCAACGTCGACTTGGACGACAGGGACCTCCACACGGACATCGTCATTCATGTCGTTCACAACGGAGGCCTCCCGGGCGCTATTCGCCAAAATACCGCAACAAAGCAACACTCCTCCACGTCACGAATGAAAACCACAAGCGGGGATGTACATGCGCGTTGGTTGCACTGATCGACATGGATCAGCTGCCGCCACTTTCGAGGCGCGAAAGCGTAACCACTACCTTCGCCGGCAATTAACCACAACGCATGAAACACTAAAATTATTCGTACCTACCAGGTTCTTATCATACTACGCAATATATTACTGTAGTCTAGCAGTGTAACATGTACCTGGTACATTTACCTTGTAGGGTGGAAAGTGGGGGCAAGCGGGACCAACAGGACGGCGTGGCAATTACGTATTCTTGTTTCCGAAATTCAACACCGCGCTTGCTATGTGGAGAAACAAGCATTAGCGACCGCTCACGTCATGCCGTATGTACAACAAGCAAGATAACACACCCTTGCATAAGGTATAACCCCCCGACGAATAGTTGGCGATTCTTTAGGTCATGTTCTCAACAAGGGGGAAAGTTCAAACGCCAAGCGATGCGTCAATTCTCTACCGGTCAGGGCCATCCCACAGTCCTCCGTTTTGTTGCGCGTTCCTCCCTCGTTTAGCAGAAAATCGGCTCAGAATCAACCCCAGGATGCGTTGCGGTGTGTTAATATGCGTGCTACACAGTACACCCAACTACTGTACAGGTAACCCTAACCCTAACCCTCTGCTGAAAGCTGATAAAACAAAACCGAAGGTGCCTCTTCTAGCGGCCGAAAGCCGAAAAAGAAACGATCCGAAATAAACACCGAAATCCGGCCGATAAAAAAGAAAGAACAGAAAAAGGCCACTTCCGAGGGCCGATCAACAAAAACGGAAAACACGCCTCTTCTAAAGGCTGACAGCCAAGACCCGAAACATACCTGTTCTGAAGGCCAATAAACAAAAACGACTAAAAAACACCGATACCCAGACTAGAGCCCCCACCTGACGCGTAAGCTGGACGCAGTTCAACCAGAATCCGCCCTCCTCATGGGTCTTTTTCAAGTAGCCGAAAAATCGTTTTCGCTTGCCGACCAACGCCTCCACCTGAAGAAAGTAACGAACAAGGAAGACAAGAGGCCACCAGCCAATTCGTTAGGAGTCAGCACTTTGACCCCTTGATAGACAGTAATGTTACTAATAGTGTTGCCTTAATTTTCCTTTACTGACACCAAAATAACAGCAAACTACTACCCTTTACCATTTAGTGAGGGACACTCGGTCTTACACCTGTACATTTCTGGCGAGGCGTGTTTTCGCTCGAAGGATCCCTTGCTTGCTTGGCATGTCTCCTGCTGAGATCTTTGACGAGCAGGGGGAGCTAAGCTGTGGTACAACACGCAGTGACTGAACTATGATGTTTGGCGAGCTGGACGAGGCAGACCTTAGCAATATCGAAGCAAAGCAGTGATCCAAGCACAGTTGTATAGATCACTTGGGCGTACCACTGGAGTAGAGGCGACAAAGGAAAAACTGAGTTGCCATGATAAGTTTTTGGTGATCGGTGATCGGTGATAGATTGGTGCGATTGGTGATCTGCACCGACTGTATGGCCTTCGCAAGGGGGATTGAGCTGTGCCCTCTGCCACAATACGCAATAACAGGTACGTGATTTGTCGTGTTTGGTGCACTGGGCACGGTAGATCGAAGCGATATCGAAGCCAAGTGGTGGGTATTCCGGTTAGATATTATATCGGGAAAAACATCTACATGTCGGCGTATTGTCCGATACCAATAAAATATATCTAACCGAAAAAATTTCGGTGTTTCGATCGTATTTTCGATAATTCGATCATTCGATAACGATAAGATAAATTGATAAAAAGCCGAACGCCTCCCAGGAGGACAGGTGACACAGCAACAAACTGCAGCATCGAACTGTTAATAGAGCCGATATATGTAATTTTGACCAAAGGCCTGAACATATTAACATACACGGCTTGACAGACCCCTCCCTTTCCCAAAAGGAGGGGGGCCGCCCCTCTTGCCACACGGTGGTGGACCCCTCCTCGTTACAAGGTGGGGGACTTCCCCCCCTGAACAAGGGTTGGGTCCACCTCCCTTGCCATAAGGCGGGGGACTCCTCCCGCTTGCTACAAGATGGGGGGTGGTCCCCCTCTTTATGGGAAAGGAGGGGGACTTCTCCTGACACTAGGTAAGGGACCCCCCCCCCCCCTGCCACAAAGTGCCCCTCCCCCCCTGGTTGCCACAAGGTCCCCCCCCCCGGTTGCCAGAAGGGAGAGGGGGGGTCACCACCCTTGCCACATGGAGCGGACACTGAAAACAGGAAAAAAAAATCAGGGGTGGGTGATGGGATGTGTGACATTCGTGCGTCGGTTTTCGCCTCCGTTATCGGTATCGTTGTCGCTTATCGACTTTTTCGTGTTTCTACTGTATTCGATATCCATCATTGTCGTTATCGAAGGATTTTCGACATTATCGTGCCGAAATCTTCTTCGTTTGGATATCCAACACTACTGACTGTAGATACTACTGTAGACACTACTGTAGACACTACTGTAGTACAGATTGAAGCTTTATCAATTCATTTGACCCCATGTTTCGTTGATTCGTTGTAAGTAGAGCGATTCTTCACGAGAACCAAAAGGGGGAGGGAGACTTGATGCGGTTCTCCGACCTCGATCCGACAATTTGCGCAGCGCCAGGACGGAGGTATGGGGGACGCTGGGGGGCGAGAGGGGGGCATCGCTGCCAGACCGGACAGAGGCGACACTGGGAGTCACTTTACACATGGCAGTGCTCAAGGCAGACGACAGACGGGCACCAGAACGGGACAGGAGGCGTTGCGACGGGTGGAGATACAACGGGGGCGGCAGTTTCACAGCATCGAGGAAAAACTACACCAGTTTTATGTCACGCACAAGATAGTAGCAGAGGCGGCGAACGCCTCGGTCTCCGCGACTCTCTTGAGTGCCAGATAGAGTGCTTTATTTATTCCTTCACCCTTTGAAACTGCCGCCCCCACTGCGGCGTAACGCTTTCTGTCCCGTTCTCGTGCGCTCCCCAGTCGCGAACGCTGCCATACCCAAATTACCTCAGCGTCGCCTCCACCTTGTCTGGCAAAGATGTCCCACTCTCGCTCCTCTGCATTTCCGATAACTTCGTCCTCACGTACACTGTTACACTGTCAGATCGAGATCGGAGAAGCGCATCAGACCCCACTTCCTCTTCCTCGTTCATAAATAACCACTCTGCACACAGCGATGACACCGCCCGTTCCTTCCACAAACCCAGCGGCGTCTACCCCGATCACCCCTCACATGACCATCCCCATGCCCGTTGTCTGCATCCATGATTATCCATGATGACGATTCCGGCTCCTAAAGAAACTGCTGGCCTGTGTCGCAATTTATCTCCCTGTATCTGCCCCCCAGCCTCGCGTCATCGAGCCCCCCCCAGTCTCCTCCTATCCCGTTTGCCTGCCTTGTCTTCCTAGTCTGCTGCCCCCCCCCCTCCTCTAATTCCCGCGTTGTGGCCCCCAGCTGTGCTCTCCGTTGGCCCCTCCCCTCTTATTCGTTCAGTAACCTTCCGTCAAGCGATCTATCTGCGGACCTCCACTCCGTTCTTCCAACCCTAACCCCAACCCTCATCTCAACGTATTCGGATATTCTGTTCTACTTTCTGCCTCTCTAACATTCCCAAGCGTCCCGCCCCCCCAGGCCTCCGTCTCATACAAAACCCCTCAGCGTTTCCAGGGTTAACGTATGATGCAGTGCCTCCCTTTAGATGACATTGGCCTTCAATGGCCTTCAAAGGGCTTGTTCTCCAAGCGACACCTTCTTCGAGATTGCGTACCTGTCGTTTTGGTGTCGTTTTGGTGCACTTTCAACTAGGAGGCGTAGGAACGGCTTATCATCAGGCATAGCTCATTTGCGCTCGTAGCCCTCTACTGCCGTGTGTGTAGAGTCTGTTTTCCTGCTGTAATTGGAAGCGACGTGCATTTCTATGATCAGAACGGCATACTAACACATAATATAACACATAATGAGACTAACTGCACCAATGACAGGCGGGACTATTCCGCATTTTCTGTTGCGGTTGGACCAATATATCCGAATATATCCCAATACATCCAGCATCAATACTCCGCGGAGTCGTAGACGCCATCCTTGAAATGCACGGGCGGGGTTGCCAGGGGGGAAGGGCACTGGACGGGGTTGCGTCCCGCCCGCTCCCCTGGCGACCTCGGCTGTGCTGTGTACAAAATGTAGGGTTCGAAAATCTTGGCAGAAAACTGAAAAGTGAGGTCTCACCGTTTTCGGGTAAGATTTCGTCTCCCTCGCATTCGAGTGCATATTCCGTGAACAGGGCACAGGGTTTCACCCAAGTTCAGACACAGTGCCAGCCCCGGCAATTCTCAGCACTGCTCAGACTAGACATACTCGTATGATACAACACGGAAGAAGGACTGTTAAAACCTACGTAACCACAACAACAACAACAACAACAACAACAACACGACTACTACAACTGACGGCGGGTGTGAGCTGTGGTGACTATTACTAATAACTTTTTAGCATGCAGCATGCACATCTGGCATGAAGTATGTACTGATATGAAAACTAGCCGAGGTTCAAGGTCCCGCGCACATAAAATAAACGATTGGCGCGACCCAGAGCATTACAGAGTTTGATATGTACGTGAGGCGGGGTAAGTATTGATGATGACATGATCACCTCTTGACGACGGACAGTGCACATACTTCGAAGTACACAAATGTACAAATCTACAAATTATACACATATGTCAGGTGGGATATACCGCATTGGTGATGCAAGGGGTACAGAGTCAGATCGTGTTACCGTGCTTTAAGTTGCACGACGACGACAGGGTAGGGGCTGGCCAAAACCACACAGAATTACATTTGAAACTATAGCTGAAAAACATTATACATGAACATCCAGTTGAACCGCAGGGGATGTGGGGGTAAATTGTTCATTCAACTCCCTGGCAGAGCCCAGTAACTAAGGTCAGCGAGAATACCTACACACGTAGGGTCGGCTGGGCAATCACGCAACGCATCGAACCGAACGGATATATATCGGAATCTATAAGCTATTACCGTCCATATATTCAGTTGTCTATATTGACAAGATAGTCCATACAACGGGATTGGCGAATGGGTCCTTTGCTCAAGCAACTGTAGTACTTCAATACAATACAATATAAAACTATAATATGATACAATATAATTCCGCAGTGTTGCTCTCCTCACTTCCTCACTTCCCCGAAGGGCATTATCTAACCGTAACCATTAGCTACCTTAGCTACCTTAGCTACTTTAGCTACCTTAGCTACCTCGTATAATACACGTCTCGTACAATACACGTCTCGTATAATACACCAAAATCTATGTGGTGTTAAATTGGCTTGCTCAGGGGGGTCAATAATTAAATTTTTAGCATTAGATTACAGCAGTAGTTTCCGTGTTCCGGGAGACCGCTCCTCCTGAGAAAGTTATTGCACATATACACACAATACTATGAACAAGGTTCCCCTCCGAGTTGAGGTTGACTTCATATCCCGGGGGCGTCGCTATTAATACCATGGTACTTGATAATCCAAAACGGGGAACATACGGTATGTCACGGTGTATAGCACACCCCCTCGGACGAGTTTCGTATGCCGATTTCTTGACGACCGGTAGAGTCTACACGCCGAGCGACACGTCTCTGGAAATATCTGGACATCCTCCCCAAGCCGCCACCGCTGTTATTCGTGCCGCGCTGGATTCGGAGGAAACCGGCTCAGCATTTCAACCCAGGGGGGGTGTTATAAACCCAGGGGGGGTGTTATACACTCTCATATACATTCATACCATAAGTACTATTGGTAGTATTCACCTTACACGGCAATAAAAAAACACTAATATTAGTAACATTAACGTGAAAACAGCTCGACATATAGTTTGCTCCCATCCACCTCATACATATTCTTTGTAACATTGGCCATCTGCATTTAGCATGCAAATGGCATCTTTTGCTCCAATCCACCTCCGTCACCCCCTCCAACCCCCACCCCTACCCCCTCCATGCCCCTCCGCTCCACGAAAAATCAACATCCGCCAGAGTTATGAACACTTCTCGACAGGTGATAATATAATCTATTTACATTTTGAGCCACCCATGCAGTACCTCCAGTTCATTTATATGGTCTTCAAGTTTCACTTAACCCCCCCCCACTCTTCCCCGCCGCCCCCACCATCACCCTACTAGCAATACGCGTGCAGTAAGCTCCTATTCATTTATGCGCCCTGTCCCCCCTATACCCGTCCCCCCCCCTTCACCAGCCATACTACTACTACTACTACTACTACTACTACTACTACTACTACTACCACCACTACTACTACAACTACTACTGCCAATAATAATAAGTAACTGCAGGATACACATAATAAACTGGCGCATTCCACAGCCGTCAGATGTTGTCCCCCCTCAAAAACGGGTTTTAAAGTTTCCGCGGACAGATTGATTAACATCACCCTGTTGACCCTGGTACAAGCTACTCTGTTGTTCCAAGGGGAGTCGCCGACCTATATCCTTACAGAGGATACACACCCAGTAATACATGCGATCGGAGTATCACAAACAGCTTGCAAAAATGAATTTCGACGATATCTTCGATTTCACAGCTAGTGTATTTTTATATTTTATATACCACGGGGGCTTCGCCGTGGCGGGCTGACGCCCGACTGCGGCTCCGCGCATGCCAGTAAGACAGGTAGTAAACGAAGCGGAAAGGGACCGCAGACGCGAGAAATTACTGCCAAGGGGTACAAAAGCAAAGGAACGGTCGGGAGGGCGAGAAATCCATGATTATCGTTTGGTATGCCAGGTACACACGAGTACCGGCGGGTAGTATGGCAGGACTACTACAGCAGCAGCAGCAACCGCCAAACCACCTCATACCTCGAACGCACGGTTGCTGTATCATCATTTTTAGCAGTCCAACCATGTGTACCTGGACCTCTTTCCTCTCTTCTCCCCTGTACGCGAGTGCTCCTATGTATTGGACACGACACTCACGAATCACGCAGCTTGCAACGTTGAACCTAACGTTGAATCTACACCGCTCAACTTTTGGAACTCAGTATCGACCGATTAACTGGTCGAACTGACAGCTGACGTATTTGAAACAATGTTTGCAAAAAACGAGTGCAGCTCACCCTGCCAGCCGGCAGCCCGGGCACGGTGCAAGCACGCCCGAGGCCTCCTCCGACACGGTCGGGGTCTGGGAGCAAGATGAGGGAGTTTCGGGCTGAGGGGTGATCCTCATCGCAAGCTAGCACGGCCAAAGCTGAAAAAAACGTCTCAGAAAAGCTGAGGAGCCTTCTCCGAGCAGCAGCTGCAATTTTGTACATGTATTTATAATCTATGATATTGTCTTCAAGTTTAACCTAACCCCCCCCCCCCGTCCCCTCCTTCCCCGCCACTCCCGCCATCGCCTAAACCTAGCACACCACGCGTACAGTAAGCTCCTATAAATTTATGCGACCTAAAACTGTTGAAAAAAAACTGTTGGCAACGACGCTGTAAAACATGCCAATCATTGCGTGAGCTAGACAACCAGGGTACGTTTTTTCTTTTTTGGGCGGTCGCCATGATGGATAAAGAGTTATATAATATTTGTGCTATTAATAGGTGGAGATCCCTAACTCCTTACAAGGGGAATGATCGCATCACCATCACCATCACCATCACCTATTAATACTGTAGTGTCAATATGGTAAGGCATCAACGAGATAGTTACATAAAACTACGCATTGCTGTCTCTGGAGTGATCACACCAGAACACAAAGTATCAACCATTGGCGAACGCTGCCATCCATAAGCAAGGAAGTAGGCACAAGGTGCCCAAGTCTGTCTTACGAACGGTTCTTGGAAGGATGCAATTCACCCTCCAAGCGACTCGCCGAACACCTCACGGCGCTTCGCGCTTGGTGCAAGCAATGTTTGCCTGGTTTGTGGAAACCCGACATGCTCCGTCTCGGCATGGTAGGGATGCGAGGGTCTATGGTCATAAGACTAAGGCCATGCACAAACTGAGTACCCCCCCCCGCCCCCCGCCCCCCCCCGCCCCCCCCCGTAAAAAACCCCGCCCTCCCCTCACCGGTTATACGACTACAGGATATACATGATAAACTGATGCATTCCTTCCAGATTTTTTCCCCCTCAAAAATGGGTTTAATAGTTTCCGACCACAGATTGATTAACATCACCCTGTTGACTCTGGTACAAGCTACACTGTGGTTCTGAGGGGAGTCGCCGACCTATATCCTTAATGAGGACACACACCCAGTAATACGCGCGATCGGAGTATCACACGCAGCTCGCAAATATGAGTTTCGACGAAATCTTCGATCTCACAGCTGGAGTGCATTCTAATTTCGTATAACATGAAAAAATACTGATAGTACTGCAGTAGTAGTACGATATGATATGATACGATATGATACGATACGATACGATTGATACCATAGAGGTAGCACTTTTTGCCTGATACAGTTTCTGAATTACGGTGCTCCTTAACCTATTGATAGTATTACCATTATTAATACTTAGTAGTATTAATACAATCGTCGGAATTTCGACATCATTTTTCCGCTTTTTCTTCAATACCTGGGCCATGGGATTGTTGATGACAACCCTAACTACCCTTGCACCTTTCGCTTTTCTCCAAATCAGTTTCTAGGTGTGGTGTGGTGTGGTGTGGTATGGAGGAGCTATGGTGTGGTGTGGTGTGGTGTGGTGTGGTATATAGGATAGGGTTAGGTGAAATCAGGAGCGTCATGAAAACAATGATGAAAACAACGGCTGAACCTTTACCGTAGCATGAGTCGCTTTACAATAATACCTGGTATCATATCACAATCGTATGTATGAGCTACTGCTATCGCTATAATATGCATACAATATGCACTGCTGTTGTATGCTTGCGTCGTATACCTGGCATATATGAGGTCCGACGTCATACTCGTACCATGATATTCATAATAAAAACAAGTAAAAAGGATGAATCGAGGTTGAATCTATTAATACTCGTGCCTACAGTAGTGTTAAATAGTTGCACATCAGTTCTTCTCAAATCGCATTCGTTAGTTTCTCGGAAAAATCTCAGTTCGTAAATTAACCAGGAGGAACAAGTCAGGAAGTAGATGAAGCCGGCGTTAGTGTTGGAACAAGCGTGGGGCTTCTGAAACCGCTGTAAGAAATTGCGTTGTTTCCATCTTCTGGCTTTGTGGAGATTAACTTTATAATGTCAAGTACAGCAGTACGTATTCATAGTACTTCATAGTACAAGGGTACAAATAGACTACCGTTTCTTTTTCCGTATTTGTTTGTTTGTTTGTTTGTCCTTGCTTATTACCTGGTATATTATTTTCTCCTTGCAAATAGTCTGATGCAGGGCTAAAAATAGCGCTCCAGGTGTGTTGCGCACCCCGCAGGAACCCCCGGAGGACCCCCGGAGGCAAAACTTTCGGCGATAATCGCTCGAATCTGCGCCGGAAAAGCGTGTTTCAAACATGCATTTTGCCGCCTGATTCTGGGGCAGGGTGGTTGTTCGCGCTTGATTATATCATGCTTAATATAGGGTGGGGTTAGGCTTAGTCGGTATACTACATGGCTCCCACAACGGTTGATACGACTCTTACTACTTAATATAGGGCACTCTGTTTCATCTTGCGAAAGAGTAAGATTCGTTGCCGGCCTCTGTTGCACACAACCGATGGGTTCGAAATACTCGTATTATTACAGTTGACAAAACTTTATCCCCATCTGTGTGCGGTGTGCCTAGACGTGGACATCATAGTGGCTATGTTTCAGACTACCAAAATTCTCCAAGGGCGCGAAATTGTTGTACCTGGTAGTTGATATCACATTGTCAACAGTCATTGTCATAATCCAGCTAGCCGTGGCGGATCATCGACCCCTATCACGAAAAGGACTCCATAAACTACTGCAGTGCGTACTTCAAGCTCCCGTGCTTCGATATTCTGCTTTCTCCTTATCGAACCCTAACCCTTTCAGGCGTTGTCATACAGCTTCGAACGCATGCAGCCTACGTATAATGCTGAATATGAGGCAGCCTTGCCTCGCTGTCAGTGTTACTCGAAATGGTGTGGTCTTGTCGATACGCCGTTTTGGGACGATATTCTTCGTCATTAAGGCGTGGGTCGGGGGTAGGGGGGGCGGAGGGGGTATTAATCTGTTGCTTGCCATAGTAATATGAGCATAGACTCCCAAACCCCTAAAATGCCCGGGGTGAACACGGCGGATTTTTACCCACCAGACAGACTTTGCGCGCACCAAGCGCGCAGCGTGGTGAGGTGTTCGGGGAGCCGTGTGAAGGGTGAGCCGTGGTGGGGTGTAATCCATATATCATGCACACATGATGCATAATATCATTCATGGGCGTAGTCCGTAAGACCACAGACCCCCGCACCTCTACAATGTCGGTGTAGAGGGTCGTACAATATAATAGCAGGACACACGCCATAATTAAACGTATACATGTATCAGTATTGCCTACGCTCAGATACTTCGCAGTACCAAGGTATAACTATAACTACAAACACTACGCACAAGGGGCAGATCAGCTCACTCTAGCTCGGAGCTGGGTAGCTCATTTCGGGTAAGAGATCAAACCATAACCATAAAAGCTACATGAGATTTCACATATTTGCCGGGTGTGACTAAATGTAGAGGCCACGTTTTCGATTAGCACATATTTCCCGTTTTTCCCGCGGGCGAGCTATGAGAGCTGCATGACCTACCCCATGTTCTCCGCAGGTATGGTACCAGAGCCGTCTCTCCTCAACAAAAAAATTGCGCAAACGGGGAGGCAGCATATGTAGCTCGTATGGACGTTTCCTCGCATGCATGTAAGCTCCACAGACGATCTGCTTCCTGGTGGTATAATATCTTCGTACCAGGTACTAGGTATACGATAATAGTGAGACCGGAGGTTTTTCTCTGTCTGAGAGTAGCTCTGATTCTGTTGCAGATTATGGGGGGGGGGCATACTCATTTGTTGTTTGCCTTAGTCATTTGACCATTATTATGATTGGCCACGCTTCCCTTTCGAGACGGGGCACCGTTCATTCCTACTCCAAATAGAGACACCTCCAACATTTGGGGGCTCATTACGTTTTTCCACATCTTACATAAAACTGTTTGCTTATCCTATCCCCTTCCTGTTTCGCCGTCTGTGACCACCATCTATCTCGTAGGATAGCGATCGTTTTCTCGCTACTATTTAGTGTACCATGTCACATACATACATCTAATTTCGTCATCTCTAACACATCCCATTCCTCCTTGTATGTTTCACATTCTCCTTCTATGTGAGTCCAACTTCTCCTCCTATGTGAGTCCAACTATCTATTGTTTGCCACACGGGCACATATGTGCATCCACGCCCTCCTCCCGACTATATATCTTTCTTCGTTGTGGTAGGTCCAGGTCCCCTACACGAAATCGCACTTTCAGCTTTTTCGCGTAGTTCATTGGGCCATGCAAATAGGTATTCTTTCCAATATCCCTCAACCGCCCGTATATCTGTAAGCGCTTCTCCTCTAAGATTTCACCTTATTTCTTAGCGCTAGCCTTTCCCTTTCTGCTTTCTTGCTTTTACTTCGTTCTTGTACAAGCCAGACCTTTCTATGGACAGTACCTCTTCGCGGTCTCCTAAACAATTCCATAATTTCTCGACTACGTTATCCCATCTTATTCCAGCTCGCCCTTTTGTTATTTTCTCCCATACAGCCCTATCAGCTATGGCTGCCCCGTTTCTGGCATATTCCTTACATTGTATTGCCATTTCAGCTTTCTCACGTCTCTATTTGTTTCAAGTGGGTACATTCCTAGTTCTGCTCCTAGTACTGTATTGCTCGTCGTGCTTGAGTATCCTAGTATATTTTTAGCTGCTGTCATCTGTACTGTTTCCAGTTGTTTGATGAATTCCGCGTTCCCCTCTCATATTTCTCCTGCATACTCTAGCTTTGGTACAATCACATTAATCATAATACATCTTTTAATTCTAGTGTCAAGATGAAGATCGCACCCATCATGCCCACGTGTGCTTTACCCTTTCCTATTATTTTCGCTATGCGTGTATCCCAAGAACAGTCCTTTGAGATCTCTACGCCAAGGTACGTATATTGGTCTACGATTCTTGGGGACATCTTCTCCCCCCTTCTATATGAAAGTTTCTGGATTCAACTTATTTTTGTTACATACAGCTACTGCGCACTTTTTTACATTCGCTTTCCCTCTCCATTGCCTATTGTACTCTAGTGCCTTCTCTTTCTGTTCCTGCAATCCTTCGGGTGTTTCTGATATCCCCACTAAATCATCCGCAAACACTAACCCCGACACCGTATCTTCCTTCCCCATCGTGACTCCTTACTTTGCTGCTTCTACTGCTATTAATACTACTATCATGTCATTACTATCATGTCATTTACTATCATGTCATTACTATCATGTCATTACTATCATGTCACTACTATCATGTCATTACCATCATGTCATTCATATATATACCTTGAATAGATTGGGTGATAGTGTATATCCCGGTGCATCTCCTTGTACATTATCAACACACTCGGATATTTCCCCGTCCAGCATCACAGCACCTTCTTGCCATGCCTCCCTTCCTACGGGGGAACGATCTTCATAGCATCGCATCGCATGATCTTCATCGCATGATCTTCATCGCATCGCATGATCTTCATCGCATGATCTTCATCGCATGATCTTCATCGCATACATGCCAGCAGGCCCCCACTCATACTACGGTATGAGCTATGAACATACCCGTACGGTATCACACTACTCGCACATTCCGTCTTATTTTTCATCATTCTCCAAATATTTCCTCTGATCCCAATTTCCCACAATGTTTCCCACAACCCATTCCTCTATACCGTGTCATAGGCCTTCTGTACATCTAGAGAAACAGTACGTCGTTAGCCCGGCGTCTTTTCTGCCTTGAATTATCTTGCCTAATGCGTACACGTGGTCTACGCAACAAGATTATGGGGGGGGCGACAGTCGACAACTTGAGCTTCTGCGCCAAAGCTGCCACACACACCACACACCGCTGCCACACACACCACACACAGCTGCCACACACACCACACACAACTGCCACACACACCACACACACCAACACGATCGCCTAGCATGGCAACCGAACACGTCGGATAACGGACCAACGCAGCAGTACGGAGAGGGATCTGAGCGGTATGTGGTTGGTTTGGGCGTCCGTGATTATGTAACGCCCCCTCTCCCAAAGCAATACAAGCCATACATTTCTACAGGAAACCCTTGCAGTTACTTACGGACTATCGCAGTACGGAGAGGTGTCTCAGAGGAAAGTACTTGGTCTGGGCCTCCGTAAATACGCAACACCTTCTCTCCCCACGTAACATAAGCCAACATTTCTATTGGAAATCCGATGATTTGCAGGAGCTAGATAATGATTTCGGGTGGGAGTCGTATGATCTGAATGATCTGAATTATTTGAATTGTCTAGTAGGTGTTTCCTGGGTCGGATCTTTACTATTTTGATACTTACAGCACAACATATCACACCATGGTCATATAGACACGGGGTCTAAATGAACAGATGAAATGGATCGTGATATGTTCGATACTATTGATATTATTCATACTATTGATACCATTATCCCAGATGGCCAAGCGGGCAGCTACAAAAATTGGCGTGGAACGCACAAGTCATGCTGCACTGAGGGTATGTCCTAATGACCCCTAAAATGCATTGGGCGGGTTGGAATGGAATGTTACTTGCCCCAAGAATTGCTGCTGTTGGGATAGAAAAGCGAACACATGCCAAGCGTTCCCACCGTGTGCGTCATTGTCGGAAGTGGTACAAGAAGTGCTGGGGCAGTGAAGTTAACTTTGTTTAGGACGACCGAGCGGCCCACTTTAAAAAAATGATTTTTCGTGCAATTGATTGGTGCCGGGAGTGTTGCGACATTTGCTGGAGGCCCGCGAGGGTATGAGTGTGCACACGACATAGTCGGCACGGGATGGAGCAAATGTGGACTCCACAGGACACAGAATCCGCCCGCGGCGTTAGCCACTTGATACATCCATGACAGCCATGGCCGGACCAGGAGACTAGCAGAGTCACGAAGGAAAACACGGGGCGGCGAACGAGACCCTGGCGAGCTATTTCTGACCCTGTCGAGCTATTATTTATGGCGAAATCGGGAAAGTGGTCAGTACATAAATCCCGGCAGTCTTCAGCAGTCTTCGGCGGTCTTCGGCAGTCTTCGTCGAGCGGCGACAACCCAACAAGTTTTGGATTTCTCCGAGGTACCATTTGGATGGTTAGAGCCTGCTCTGAGGCTTGCCTTGTACGATATTTGGGTGTGAAGTCATTCTCCGTGCCAAGAGCACTCGCTGGCAGCATGACGGCACCCCTGTCAGACAATGGAGTCGCACAGCATTTAGTCCCGCCCCCAAAAATAAGTTCGGTTCCTTTCTGCCCGGGTCGGTTGCCCAAAACTCAAAAAGGGGCGCACGATAACAAATAATCCTGTTACATTCCAACCAGCCAAACCGGTCGCATAAAGTCAAGACATGACCTGAAACCAGCCTGATCCTGGCTCGCATGTCAACGTTGTTGGTTGTGCGATTCAATCTTAGCGGGGTCGTTTATCAAAACTTCCCAGTTTTTGTCGTAATTGTCCGTAAGCATGCCATATACTCGCCAAACATACGCAAGCATTGCGCATTCACAAGCAATTTCGGCCGCAATCGACCTATTTGATGGCAACCGCCGGGGGCAACAGCTCTACGTACGAAGCAGCCGCAGATGGTGTCAGCAACAATCACCAACCGCACAACGCAGGCGATCGATGTGAGCGATATTGATGCCGTTGGCACGTTATCATCTGCGGCACAGGCACATCGGACAGATTACCTCATTCTACGAAAAATAGCTCCGAGCTACTTCGTAGCTCATTTCGGGGTAGGTCAACCAACATCTAGAAGGGGCGCCTCGTACATGAGCTATCAGCTATCAGCTCTCGCTTGTTTGCTGGGTGTGAGCTGCTGATAGATGTCAGTAGCTCTTTTACGAACACGCATGTTTGCCGGCGGTGAGCTATGGAGACAGCTCTGTTGCACTAGTACACGTTTCCTGCGGATGAGCTATTTGAGCTACTTGAACTACTCTACGTTTGCCGGGTGTGGGCTACTATCCATACTACATGTATGAACATATTCCATGATTCCAGGCATAGTTGCCCGGGGGTGAGCTCAGGGAGTAGATGAGCTATCTAGACTACACTAGACTAGGTACAACGCAACGTCCGAAAAGGGGACAAGGTTGGTTTTATGAACCTCCTGTATACTGTATGCCGTACAAGGGCTCCGCTCCGCGGGCGACTGACGCCACCCGATACGCTCGCGCGCTCGCAACGAACATTTCAACTAAAAATGTGAAGGGGGCAGAAAGAAGAGGCCCATGATTTGGTGCAATTGATAATACCAAGAGCTACTTGTGCAGAGCTGATTGCCCTGTTGTGCTGTGCTGTGTGCTTGTTGGCGATGTCACGTTCTCATCGGCAGTGTGGGTGTAATTTGCGAAAAAACAAAAACACGAAGAGGACCGAGAGGGAGATACATACCGGTACCTGGTACTTCGCATAATACCTGATACTATGTGTTCGAAAGAAAGCACAGCGCAGCACTGCATAGCACCGCACCGCAGGGCAAGGCACGCTACCGCGCTGCGCCGCGCGCTGCTGAGCTATAGCTGAGCTGAGCTAGGAGCATTTATTTAGTGCGATTCAACAATGTAGTGCGCACAAACCTGGCGTGGTGTGCCTCGGTACTGCTGGACAATACCTCGTCCAATGAGACCTGGCATGTGCGAAAGAGTTAGTAGAGCATAGCATGCAGCACGGCAGGGCACGGCATCGCACGGCGCTGCTCTGCACCGCACCGTAGGGAAACGCACGGCACCGCGCGGCACCGCACCGAACGGCGCTGCGCTGCGCGCTGCTGAGCTATAGCTGAGCTGAGCTGAGAGCTGGAAGCATTTAACGTGATTCAACACTGTAGTAAGTCCAAACCTGGTGTAGTGTACCTCGGTACTGCCGGATGATATTTCGTCGAATGATACCTGGCATGTACGAAGTATTAAATACAGCACAGCGCGCAGCACAGCACGTCAGGGCACAGTACCGCACCGCACGTCAGGGCGCGGCACTGCACGGCGCTGCTCTGCTGAGTAGCGCCGCTGTGCGCTACTGAGCTGAGCTCAGCTCAGCTGGGACCTGGTATTACGATACTTCGTAAATAAAGCGAAAAAGAGCAGCTAGGTTTCAACGTGCAAAACACGGCGTGTTTCAGGTGTGAGCGCTCAGAGGAGCCCTGTTTCAGGTATCCGAGCCCGCTCAGCCGTCTGGAAAGGAGAGTATCTTAAAAGTAAGTGTGTGAAACGAAAAAAAGAAGGCCGCTCAACAAAACGATATTTGTAAGTAGTTTTGTACTGTATGATATACTGTGTACCAGGTACGTGGGAAGAGCGTGCAGCAGAATAATAATATAATTGTCGCATAGACTTTAGTTCCTTGCATTGCCGTTCGAACAGTCCCCTGCACCCTACCCCTACCTTAGGGTTAGGGTTAGGGTGACTCATGCTCTGTGTGACTCATTAATGCAGTAGTCGTAATTACGATACTTTGAAGTATACCAGGTAGTAATCGGCACTTTTGGTTGACACATTTCCGCCGTCAAGACTAAGGCTCGAAGATATTCAGGCTCAAAGAGATGGACTCTTTGGGACCCAGAGAAAACAGCCAAAAACATTACCACCTCGTATTGCTAAGCACGTGTCAATCGTCCACGAATATAGTAGTGTTTCTGCCTAGGATGGTGTTGCGTCAACGCCTCCTTGTATTAGTTGGATACTGGTAACAAACATATCACCCCCCCAACTATGAAGCCGCCGCTGCCTTAATACTGTACGTATCACAATTGTGATTGTATTCCGTCACTTTCCCCCCCAACACGGGTATGTATGATAGCCTTTGTACCTGTGATATACCAGGTATAGACTACTGCTCGATTGCGATCCACACGAGCTTCAGTATCAGGTATAATACAGGGCATCTAATTCATAATTAGAAACAAGAATGCTGGCTCAGGCTGTATTTTTACTTAGAAAGGGTGCGCTCCACATTATCTTCAGTACAACGGCATATTACTGTCTTAATCTCGTGTAAAGCTCAGCCTGCGTTTCTTATTACTGCTGTAGCTTGTTTCCCGTCAGACCGTTGCTAATGGCGAGGCCATGTTGAATAAAATAGTTGCCAAGCTTTCTTTTAGTGGTCTACTGTTGTTCTTTTTTTCGGTCAAGCGGCCCAATTGGCCATTTTTCATCAAGCCTAGGTCAACTTTTTCCAACAACTACGATTGACCTTCGATCGCGAGATAGAGGCAACCCATGGTCCTTCCTCTTCGCTCCGGGCAAGGCCACATGAGTGTGGGTGACAGCGCCGAAGATGTCATGTTAATCCATTTTCTAGGGCGCGAGAGTGTTGCCTGTGTTGTCCTGTCGTCTTCCGTCAAATCCGCTCAAAACTACCTGGTATATTTTTGGCCCGTTGGGAGACGATCGAGAGCTTTTTGCTCTGCTTTCCATACACCAGCCGCCGAATGATTTTTCACCAGAAGCCTGATCGGCGCCCGTCACATATCACTGGCCGTAGAGTAGGCAATGTGCATCAAGGGTCCCTAACGAGCTCGCCACGTTCAGATTTCACAACGCTGTTGTTGATTTCGTCGAACGAAAAGTGTGGAGCACACGAAATTTTGCCGCTTCTAATCCAACCTCTGCTCGAGGATTTTCAAGCAGATGCTTTCTACCTGGTTTTTATTTTTCTGAAACATCGGAAAGTGTTGAACAAAATATGTAAAAAGTTGGGCCCATAGGCAGCCGTACAGGAATGGTTTGCTGATTTCTTCGAAATTTAAACTTGTTTGTGCAACATCGCCTTGCGATTAGCAACGGTCTTGGGTGTCCTGTACTACTATCAGTGATGGATATCATACCGTACCGGAAACACCGTAAAGCGGTATCGGTATGCCCATGCCGAGATAAAAAATAAATGGGGAACGGTATCGCTATTTTACAGATACCAGAAATACCAATGCCGTTGTACGGTATTGCGGTATTTCGGCATTTATCGTACCCCCTTTCATAACGCATATAACACGTGAAAGCACCTACGGTCATGAGTCATGGGATCATGGGTGCCTGGTAGCACCTGGTAAGCAGGCAGGATATTGCCATACAAGCCGTGGTGGTGTAATCGTGTGATGGCGTAATCCGGCAACCCGCAAAGGCTACGAACGGCATAATATTATAATCTGCAATATAGTACTTTCACTGCTGCATACTGCTGTCTGCTGCGTACTGCGTGACTTCCCATGCGCCATACTCAGTACGGGCGCGATTGCCCGGAATACCGCAGGAACATTGAGAAAACCGTAAAATACCCTCAACATACCGGTTTCAAATACCGGCATCCGGTTGGGAAAAACCGTCAAAGTACCGATATCATCTTCAAGCGACGGTATTTTTGAAAATACCGACCGTGCCGTTTTCGACGACGGTATTCATCACTGACTGCTGCACAACAGCTTCGGAAATCCTCAAATCAACACGGCTTGTCATGGGCCGACGCTGGTGGGCCGGCCCGGGGTTGGGCCGGGCTAGGCCGGCCGGCCCGGTCCGGCCCATCAAATTTCGGAGGATGGGCCGCGGCCCGAAAGGTTCAAATATGTGTTGGCAGAAACTAACTTTGAAGGAAGCAGCTGAAAACTTAAACAACTGGAAAAACGAGCAAAACTAAACTAAAATGGGGCGTATGCGTTAGACCCAATACCCAATTATGATTGGGTTTGCTTCCCAAGGCTATCCCAAGGCTATTCAGATGATCAAAACAAATTCAGTTGGAATTGCTTGCGAGAATCCAAATAACAAAACTTTGGTTTTGAAGTGCAAATACATTTCTAGGAATTTGAAAAGTACGACAAAAAACCAACGGCTTCGATGTGGGATGGGGATTGAGAAAATAATTGCACGTCAGGCCAGGTACCAAGTAGCTGTTGCTGCATGTGTTCTCTGTGCTCTGCGGCAATCATGCGACAGCTGTCCAACGACGCCGCCGGGGCGCGCTGTGCTTGCTTGCATGGGGCGTGTTGTGCGGTGTGCGTGCATCGCCGCAGGGCCCAAAGCATGAATATGTTTTTCGCTGACCGTTAGATGGAGTCAGCAGCAGAAAAATTACATGACAGGTACCAAATAGCTGCTGCTGCTTTTGCATGTGTGCTGTGCTCTACGGAAATCATGCAAAGGCTGTCCATCAACACCGAGGCGTGTTGTTCAGTGCTTGGTGGTTGTGCTGTGCGGTGTGCGTGTGTCGCCGCAGGGCTCGAAGCACGACTACTTTTTCGCTGACCACAAGGTGGAGTGCAGCAAAAAAACACCAAACCAGGACACAGAGCATCCGCGCCAACAAGCTGCAGCCGTAGTCGACAAAGCACGCGGTGGTGTCATCGATGTCGCACCTTGACCCTGCCGACCCTCCGCCACGTGGCTTTGCCGGCCTTCGCCGCGACCTCCAGTTGGCATGGTCTCGTCACACGGGCCGTGCCTTCGCTAAGTTGTAGCTTGGTGTGTGCAAACCATCTGCCAAGCGAGCCCACTCGCTTCTGCTGCTGCACGCATATGATACGTGCGTAGATTTATGCTAGTGTCCTGCTCACGCGATGTTTTCACTCGCCCGGGGCAATTGCGGGTTGTCCTGGCCAACATTATTGTTCGGTTCGAAACCCGAAAAAACAAACCCAATAAAAAAAAATGGAAGATATGGACCCATTTGGGCCATTTTGGGTCCTGTGTTCATGGAAGATAATTATTTCTGGGATCGGGGGAATAGAAATAGGCCAAACCCAACCCGAATTGGAAGAGCGCAAACAAAAGGCGCAGCAAGACATCAAATAAAAGCTGGACCGTTCCGCAAGTGATGGACGAAGGCGGTGTCCGAAGGGGACCCCCGGAGATGCCACGGATGCACCAACCGAGCACTTCCAGCAAAACGACAAAAAAATAAGTAGTTATATTACCAGCTGATCATTGCGCATTATACCGACGACAGTGGAAAGCCGATAGTTTGGCCACAAAGTTTCCAAAGCGTTTTTTGGGGCTATTTGCTGAAAGATTGCGGGTATCGTCGCTATGGGGAAAACACGATTACATTTTCTTTTTTCTGGTTCTTTCTTGGTCATGCGTTCCAACAGGTCAATTTGTCTATTTTTCATCAAGCTTTGATCAATACTGTCCACCAAACACGATTTGACCTTCGATCTCGAGATAGAGACAACCACCCATGGTCACTCCTCTTCGTTCCGGACAAGGCCACATGAGTGTAGGTGACAGCGCTGAAGAGTGTTCATCTCGATACATGCCCTAGGGCAGAGGTTGCTTGTGTTGTCCTGTCTGTGGTCTTCCGTCACATCCTCTCAAAATTCTGTGTTTCGCCTGCTGGGAGCGATAAAGATTTTGTCTCAGTTTTCTACACACCAGCCGCCAAACGTGTTTTTAACAAGCCTGATCGGCGCCCGACACATATCACCGGCCGTAGAGTGAGCGCTGTACACCAAGGAGGGGTCGGAGCCCCTAACGAGCTCGCCACGTTCAGAGTTCACGACGCTGTCGTTGATTTCGTCGAACGAAGTGTGTGAAGAACATGAAATTACGCCGCGTCTCATCCAATATCTGCTTGAGAATTTCTCAAGCAGATGTTTGGCCAAGATCGCCGCGAGAACTCTTCTTATACCGGAAATTTGAAAACTTCCAAAAATCTACCAAATTGGGCCCATAGGCGACCGTCCAGGCAAAGTTTGGGTGGGATCTTCGGGAATTTCAAACTTTTGGCCTTCCATTGTCACCGGTCTTACGCCAGGTATATTATATACCGGTTCGTAGCCGTTTGTATTTTTATTTGGCAGTACTCCACATGTCATGGGCCGCGGCCCGGGACGGCCTGCGATATCCTAGATAATAACTCAGAGCTTCGTTAAGGCGTATGTCTCATGGGCCGCGGCCCGGCCCGGTCTATCAAATTTTCAAAATTCTCGGCCCGGCCCAGCCCGGCCCGGCCCATCAATCTCTCAAAATTCTCGGCCCGTCTAGGCCCGACCCATCAATTTTCCAAAATCCTTGGTCAACTACCCCCCCCCCCCCCCCGGCCCGCACCATTGGACCACGAAAAGCCCTAAAAAAAACAGAAAATAAGCCCACATAGACAATCGTGCATGAATAGTTTGCTGGTATCTTCGATATCTAAACTTTCCGTGCAACATTGCCTCGCCAATAGCAACAGTCTTCGATGTCCTGTGCTGCTGTGCAACAGTTATCGAAATCCAGGTCGAATACGTCGTACGACGTCATTTCGATTGGATAGTTGATAAATCCCCAGGATTTTTCTTGGTGCTGGTCTTTCGTATCACAGGCACATCCTCGGATTTGTACAGATTGGTTTTCTTTCCTGGGTGGCATGCGGTGTACCAGGTAGTCGGTTTCAGCTGCGAGTCTTGAAGCGTATGTGCCTGGTAGCTACTAAGCGTATGCATCTGGTAGCTACTGGTAGCAGCAAAGGGCCTGTTACGCACCCACGCTGACTTCCGATTGCACTTTTATGTATATATTTATGGCGGATGTACCACTTGCCTCAGCTATATACCAGGTACTGGTATGACGTACGAGTATAGATATGCGTCTACAAGGGTCCCCTCCGGGAAGCGCCTAGGGGAGTGGCTCAAGGACACGTTAACATTATTGTCACATTATTATCACTACCGGACGTTATGGATGATAATGGCCATATTCCATATTCCATTGCTTTTATTGTACACTACAAAAAAACTTGCCCAGACAAAACAACGGTTTCGCATTTGACCCGCAGTACTTCTTGGGTGTACTCAATAGCAATATAGTCTAGTACTTTTAGTACTAATTGGGTACTCGATATAGACGTGCCTACGGCCGATCTGTTGTTGAGAAAATACACAAAACACACAAAACTTTTACACCGTATGATATGTATGATTTCGAGAATAGCGTCACACTTCGACCTCCAGGTTAGGGACCGCCAGGAAGCGAGAAGGGGCACATGTGGCGTGGGATGTGGCTTACTGTAGAATGCTATGTAAACAGCACGTATTAGGAACGAGGGAGCAAGAAGATAATACATGACAGGCTATGACAAAAGCAATTCGCCGCATTATAGAGAGGGTACGGCACGCGCACATGGTCCTGCCTCTGTAGCGTTTTGCTCTACGTACTGTAGTATGTTGTCTCCTGTCATCTGCAATCTTGGCAAAAAAACAAAAAACAGAAACATATTCGTTAAAAAACCGCCCATGTGGACGTAAATGTAAGGATGTGTTGGTATCTAAATTACTGTTACAAAGGTCCCTATGTTTCCGCGTCGATGGACACGCGCACCCGGCGGCAGCAGAGCAGAACCGTGTGGTATGGTGGGGTGACAAATGACAGGCTCCGACACAAGCAACCCGCCGCAGCATAGCGAGGACACGCCACGCGCACATAAATGGCCTTGCCTACCGCTGCTGCTGTGCGGCAGGGTTGTAGCGTTATGCTTTACGCATGTTGTTTTCTGTTTATCATCTACGATCTTGGCAAAAAAAACACAGAAAATTACCCGTGAAAAACTGCCTCTGTGGACATGAATGTAAGGATGGGTTGGTATCTAAATTACCATTATAAAGGTCCCTATGTTTCCGCATCGATGGGTACGCGCACGCAGTGGCAGAATTGCACAACACAGCAGCGGCGGCACCGAGAGGTGTGAAAGCAATCAGCTACAGCAGCCACACGGGCATAGAGTTGCAGGCTGCTGCTGCTAGGGGGCTGCACTGCTGCTGGGCGGCAGGGTTGTAGCGTTGTGATATCTGCACGGTGTCTTTGCTTTTGTAAGCTGTGTGCTCTCAAGACTGAAAACTATAAAATCTGACGTGGTATGATACGATATCACTTACCAAGCATACCAACATGAACATAAATATAAGGACCGTTTAGGTACCAATATGATATTCAAACGATCCTTACCAGAGTGGCACTTTACACCGGCACGTCACTTAACACTTGACAGAAGCAGCAGTAGCAGCAGCGAGAGGTGGTGGCGTATAGGCGGGTAGAGCATCGCAGGCTCCGACCAAAGCAATCGGCTACTGAAACAACAGCCACACGCGCATAGAGTTGCAGGCTGCTGCTGCTGCTAGTGGGCCGGACTGCTGCTGGGCAGCAGGATCGTAGCGTGGTGCTCTGCAGAAATAAGGAAATGCACGTGTACCTTCTAGCAGAAAAAACCAGTTTGCATCAAAATCTTGCCTACGTACACCGGGAAGGGGGATGCGTAATCCCGATCCCCGGGGGCATGCGAAAACGCCATCCCCGGGGGGATAAGTAAACCCATTCCCCTGTGGGATGCGGAAACTTAATCCCCGGGGGGATGCGGAAACACCATCCCCAGGGATGCTGCTGAAACCCGGGGATTTGCCCTAAATATGCCCAAAGGCCAAACAAGTTTAAAAGGCTTGCCACGCGCGACACACAGCACGGATCGCGCCCAAACCTCCGGCAACGTGACCCCAAGGGTCGAATTGTGCTCACCCTCTCTGACGTTTCGGATAAAGGTGCGAGCACGAGAGATGTGTCCGAAAAAAAGAGGCACTGCGGGTAATTATACATATACATACAAGGCTCCCCTTCGGGGAGTAGGGCGTTGCTCACGGGGTGACGCAAGGTTGCAGGTGATAGGGAGGCACGGCTTGAAACGTAAAGTCGTATCATACTTGGGGACGGCAGAGGTCGCAGGGTGTTGGACGATACCTATTAAAGCCCCAGACCGAGGTGGAGCGACCGAGCGACCGGGCGTACCCGACCAATCGGGCGATCGCTCGCGGCGCAAGACCAAGCTCTCCCACTTGTGTGGGCTCGACCCCCCTTGTGTAGTCAATGCCCACTACATTCCCCCTCGCGAATCTCAGGTACCGGTATATATTTTCATCATACGACAGCAGCCGTTGAAGGTACGTAGACACGTACTACTGTATCAACAGGAGGATTAGTAGTTGACGGTAGGTAACCCAACCCCAAGTAAGTGTCGTCTCGTGTCCTAGCAGCACAACAGCAATACTAGCAGCAGAACAGCAGCAAGCAGCATGCTTTCAACACTTTACCGCCCTATACTGCTAGTAGCGCTGCCGTGCGCTTCAATTGTACCCGCACGTTAGAGCTACGTACGTAGTACATCGATACAACGATTACTACGCATAGGAACGCACACGTGCGTACGTGCCTGGTCCGTGCGTGTTGCACGGTGCAGGAATGTGGAAGTTCAAGGTGAATGTAAAAGGCTTCCTATGAGAAAAATGGAAATAATGGAAAACCAAAAAAAAAATTGAAAGTGAAAAGAAACAAACGTAGCAGAAACCTGATGCATCACATGTATTATTGTATAAAATGATTTTGGGAGCAAAACACAAAAAATAAACAAAAGACGCAGGGTGAACGCGCGAAAAAATACCGCCCCTCATGCGGAGCCCTTCAAAAGATAACATGTGAGTTATACACAGCAGAAGAGTAGCAGCATCGTGCAGCATCAACAATGACTTCACAGCTCCATGATGGAAAGCAAACACAAAAAAACAAAAACGCATGAATTAAAGACAATTGGCCGCCCCCCATGAGGCGCCCTTGTAACAGAGCAACACCACACGTGCGTAATCGACTTTATCGTGTTTTGCGATTTAGACGAAAAAAGCAGCATCATCGATCACTCCAAAGCAGTACACGTCCAATCACAAAACAACAGAATTAAAAATGTAAGTGTTGCCGGCCCCTGTGCAGGAGCCCTTGTAAAAACGATAATAGCACACGTATCGTGCGTTTTTCAACGCAGGCCATGTACTTGCGTGTGACTACGCCAGAGCAGCAGCAACACCATCACCCTCACCACCACCACCAGACTACAACACCAGCACGTGGCAGTTTATGTTGCTTAGTCTCGGGCCCTCGCGGTTGCTAGCAGCAGAGGACTGGGGGGGGTTATCCAAATTAACAACGCAGCCCAGCTATTATAGCCCAGCTACCATGCATAGGAGCACTCCTTCGTGTACGTACGTGAAACGCCCGAACTCTTGCCTGGCCCACGATACAGCTGGCTGTATGTTTGCTTGCGTATGTACCCACTCTGCAGAAGCACCACCACCACCACAACCACCACCAAACTGCAACACTAGCAAGCAACAGGTTATTACCCGCGGTCCCGGGCCTTTGCGCCTGTTGCGGTAGCGGGCAAACCCTGTGGGCGTGGGGTAAAGCTGGATTTGCCGGGCATAACAAATCCTTTCTCGTACAGTGTGCAAACTGCACGGAAATATAAAAACCGTTTGCATATTGACATGAATATCAAACCGTTCAGTATATTTCTGATTTCGTTTATCTTGCAGTATCCAAAGTGCGCTGGAACATAAAGACTGTTTGCTCATAAACACCAATATCAAACCATCCATTATATTTCTGGGCAAAGGGTGCAGAATGCGAATTTCGTTTATCATGTAGTATCCAAAATGCACGCAAGTATAAAGACCGTTTACTTATGAACATGAACATCAAACCTTCATTATATTTCTGAATTCGTTTCTGGTTCAGTTGTCCAAAAATCACAGAAAATAAAGATCGTTCGCTTATTAACATGAATATCGAAACGTTCACTATATATCTGGACAAAGAGGTGCATAATCCTCGTGCTGGTGCACGGTGCTCCACTCTACAGCGAGGTTCCCAGCTCCCGCCGCCCTCGCTCGGCCGGTACGCGCCAAACCGCGACGAAAATCGGCAGCCCCGGCCTCTCTGAGTCGAGGAGACTCGTCCCCTCCTGGGCGTTTGACCTGGGCAAGGCGTTTGGGGCTGTGGTCACGGCGTCTGAAGAGTTTCGCCGATTCTGAAAAATAGTCTAAAAAATAGGGTTTGCATTCCGTATATGGACGTATATGGACGGGAATATAAAGTTGCTTGCTCTTTATTATATCATGATGTGCCCTACCTTGTTATGTGGGCAACCCAGCCAGAGTTCCTGCGCGACAGAAGCCCCTCTTCCTGCAACCTGCTCCCCGCCTTCAGTTCGAGCGAGCGTGTTGGCACGTCCGCGCGAAGGATGCACGATAGACAACAGCAGTGCAGCTCTGAGCCCGGAAGGCGAGTTGCTCTTGGTGTCCGGAACCATGTCGGCGCTGCTCATGGTCCCGTGTGCGGGTGCTAGGGTGTGGGAGGGTTCGGTCGCATTATCTCGTGTGAGCGAGCGGCGGAGTGTTTTTTCTTGCGACGTGCTCTTAACCCTTTTTTTTCTTCAATGTCTTGGGCCCACCGTGCGGCGGGGGGGGCACGGGCCCAAAGCGTCCCCGCGAAACGGACCACATTTTTGAGGCTTCGAGAGCGCGCCACGCGGGCCACGGGGCGAGGGCGAGCGCCCCTTGCCCCGGGGGCGCGCCCCTTGAGCCTTAGGGCGACGGCCGGGGCGAGCGGCGCCGGCGCGAAAACGCGCCGCCGGTCGAAAAAGACAGAATCTTACTATGTTATATACATGTCCATATAGAAATACTTACAAATATCGATTTCCTGAGCGGCCTCCGTTTTCTTCGCTTCCCACACTAACTTTGAGACATTCTCCTCTCCGGACGGTTGAGCGGGCTCGGATGCCTAAAACAGTGCTTCTCAGCGCTTCTCACCGTTTCCTTTTTTGATGAGTATACTATCAATGTTTTTTTTATCAGTATCAATATTTTGTTCGTCGATGTCACAGGGATTCGAACAAACGCACACCTCGCTCATAAGCGGACAATCTATCCACTAGACCATTAAGTCACAGTGACTCTGTGGTGTTCTTCTCAGCGCTCCTCACCTTCTCCTTTTTTTACGAGTATACTATCAAAGCTTTTTTTATCAGTATCAATATTTTGTTCGTCGATGACACCGGGATTCGAAACCACGTACACCAGGCTCAGAAGCGGACAGTCTCTCCACTAGACAACAAAGTCACAGTGACTCTGTGGTCCATAATAGTGGGTAGTCCTATACTCCTCCCCCCCCCATGATATCGGGATTCGAACCCACGCACACCACAGGCTCAAAAGTGGACACTCTATCCACTAGACCACAAGTCACAGTGACTCTGTGGTCTCGTGGATAGTCCTATCAACATACTTGAAAATATTGATTTCCTGAGCGGCTTCCATATTTTTGCTTCCCACACTAACTTTAAGATATTCTCCTCTCCGGACGGCTGAGCGGGGGCTCGGATGCCTGAAACAGCGTTTCTCAGCGCTTCTAAAAAAAAAACAATAGCACGTACCGGTACTACTACAATAGGTTAGTACATACCAGGTACTACGTTGTTGAATCACAATGCACGCCCAGCTCGGATCAGCCCAGCTATATATAGCTCAGCAGCGCAGCGCAGCGCCGTGCGGTGCCGTGCCTTGCCTGCGCTGCGGTGCTGTGTCGTGCTGCGCTTTTCTTTCTTTCGAACATACAGCAGTACCAGGTATACGTGTTGTGTACACGTCTTTTGCTTTTTCTTCATTTCATCTCTCGGTCCCCATGTCTTTCATCCCACGTACATTATACCCGTACTGCCGATCAGAACACGACACCGCCAACAACTACACAACACAGCACAGGGCAATTTGCTCTGCACACGCAGCTCTTGGCAATATCAATTCGCTGTTCGCACCAAATCATGGGCCTCTTCTTTCTGCCCCCTTTACATGTTTTAGTTGACTTCTTCCTTGCGCGAGCGTAGTGGGCGGCGTCAGCTGCCCGCGGAGCGGGGCCCTTGCATACTCGTACCAGTACCAGGTGCATACCAAGTAGATCTACTCTGTGTATACACGTATGTTCGAAAGAAAGCACAGCGCAGCACAACACAGCACCGACAGCGCACCGCACGGCGCTACGCTGCGCTGCTGAGCCATATATAGCCGGGCTGATCTGAGCTGGGCGTGCATTGTGATTCAACAACGTAGAAAAACCTGGTATGTACAAACCTGGTGTAGTAGTACCGGTACGTGGTGTTGAATTTCGAAAAGAAAATCAAAATCTGAGAAGCGCTGAGAAACGCTGTTTCAGGCATCCGAGCCCCCGCTCAGCCGTCCGGGGAGGAGAACATCTCAAAGTTAATGTAGGAAGCAAAAAAAATGGAGGCCGCTCAGGAAATCGATATTTGTAAGTAGATTTATAGGACTATCTACGAGATCACAGAGTCACTGTGACTTTGTGGTCTAGTGGATAGACTGTCCGGTTCTGAGGCCACTGTTTATTATTGTACCCCGATCTAGGTCCTAGATGTTCCTGACATTCCTTTCGCCGCCTAAAGATCAAGCTGCCGACATCAGATTTCTAAACAGTGTGTACGGTAAAAACGAGTCGATGCAGAAGCTAACAACAATGTTCAATATATTCGTTGGCTTTTTTAGAGGGGTGGTTGCACGATTTCGAAAACCCGAAACAAACACAAACGCGTCGCAACGCCACAAAACGCTACAGATCATGGCGATCGAGCTTCGCGAGGGTCAAGCAGCAGCTGCTCGGCAAATGATCCAGGAGGCTGCCGCATCTTCCCCAATGACTGCTGTTCCGTGTGTGTGCGCGGGGGCAAAATCGCGCCTAACCTCGGGACAACATCTGGAGTCAAACTCACGGCTGACGTCCTTGAAAATTAGTTATAAAATACCTTGTCCTGATCTCAGTCTCAGATCGGGACGAACACCCTTTTTCGGTGGATTTTCCGATCTTCGATATTGGCAGGACCAACATTCGTCTTTTCATGAAAAATATCAATCAGTCCCTCGTTTTTAGTGTTCTCTGAATAGTCCCAGTTCTCAGGATAATAAGGAGAGGTGTGTGTGAGAGGTGTGTGTGAGAGGTGTGTGTGTGAGAGGTGTGGGAGATGCACTCTGTGTGATGGCGCTCGCTCGTGTTTCCATATCTGACACAGAGGCGCGTGTGTTAAGAATCAAGGCAATGCCAAGTGTTGCAGGACGAAGGAAATGCTGAAAAGTGTTGATGCTCAATTTGCAACCTCGTTTCTCAGTCTCAAGTATCAGAAATGCACCAACAGTCGAGGTGGGCTCAGTTTTGGTACCGCGAAAGCACTTCGTGCCGAGCAAGCGGTTCGGCAAGGATGATAGTAGTAGTCGAGATGTTTAAATGGCAAGGGGGGGGGGCGTCAGGAGAAAGACTATTGGCGCGTGGCGCTTAATACGAAGCCTGGTGATCCTCCGCATGTCCGAGCCGAACCCGTGGTGCGCATTGTCTATCGTACACCCTCATGAGTTCTTGGATACAACAACAGTAATCTATACTACGTATGTAATCTATGTACCTGGCATCTATATTCCATTCCTCTGGGGCCCGTTTCAGAGCAGACTGTAATGATTTACCGCAGCAGTACTCCTACTATTGTACAGCAGGGCTACAACAACAGCAGCACTCCTGCGTACAACAGCAGTACTACAATCATAGTTAGAATTGACCCGTAAACAGCGAACGAATTGACCCGCACCGTTAACAGTCCTGCCGAAGGGTGATGTTCCATATCTCGAATACCCGTATATCTAGCTGTACCAATCATCCTATATCTTGCTAAAAAATTAAACCTTGAATATTTCGAACATGCTTGAATCTGCTTCAAGATATGACGCTATCATTCCTTTAGGTTCCGAATCTTCGAACGAATCGACCCGTAAACAGCGAACGAATCAACTCTCACCATTAACAGTCCTGCAAGATCCTTCAAAGGAGCTCAGTTCGGAACGACCTGGCACAACCCGCAAATCTTATACTCAAGTATCTACCTCCAGCATGGAGCAAAATCGAGACGTCTCCGCAATATTCACCCAGATGGTCTCAGTTCGAAACGACCTGGCACAACCCGCTAATTTTAATATTTACCTCCAGCATGGAGCAGAATCGAGACGTCTCCGCAATATCCACCCAAATGAGCTCAGTTCGGAACGACCTAGCACAACCAGCAAATACTATATACCGTCAGTATATAAGTGACCTGGAATGAGCCGTACACCGTGCAATAGCAGGGTTTTTAGTCCGGAACTTGAAATCTCAGCGGGTAGCATTGCATGCTCCAACAGCCCAGCAAGCACCACATATATGTTTCCAGCAGCGAGTATAGGACCGAGTCGTCTCCGACGAGCAACATCGAATAGGACCCCTCCCATTAAGTAGAATTTACCCACATCCTTATCCTTATTATATAATACGCTAAGGTGGTCGTCACGTTTTTTTGGATCTTTCAAAATATCTTGGTTATAACACCCCCCCAAAAAAAGCGGCGACTCCCGAGCTCCACTCGGCCTCCGGCGGCCTCGCGGTGTCGCCACGTCCCATCCGCACAGCAGCACTACGACGTGCCGGCGAAAGAACGGGCGTCGGTGCCCCACCTCGGCGAGGGGGGAGCGTGGAAATCGCCCTTCCGGGGACGGCTCGCTTGGTCCCCGGCGTGGCGGGGAATAGTAAACAACTTATAATTGCAAATCCCGCCCAGCCCGAGAGCATTGTAACCAACGAATCGGCTGCTGCTCGCCTGTCAGGTGTATTGCTCTACCTACTGCTGCATTGCTGTACTGCAGTACTGGGTAGGTCCGTGGGTGGATGGTGGGTGGTGGGTGGGTGGTGGGTGGTGGGTGGGTGGTGGGTGGTGGGTGGGTGGTGGATGGCGGCTTGCTCGCTCCCCGAGATGGCCGAGTATCGTCAAAAAATGAAACTCCCCCCGTTTGTTTCCTGTTTCATACCTGTAAGGTCCTCAAGAACCAACCAACTAACTGCTCCCCGCGTACCAGGTGTACTGCTGTACGTACTGCTGCACTTTTTTTTCCTGTTTCATACAAGGTCCTCAAGAACCAACCAACTAACTGCTCCCCGCTTACCAGGTGTGCTGCTGTACGTACTGCTGCACTGCTGTGCTGCTGTATGTAGTAAAGGGTTCGTCGGTGGGTGGGCGGAGGATGCACTGACTGCGTCGTCTGTGGTGGGTGGGTGGCCTGTTATTATTTGTTTTCTTAGTACTTACATACGTAGAGAGCTCTGAGGATGATAGAGCACCGATTTGTTTTTTTTTTGGGTGCAGGTGCACTGCTGTGCGTACTGCTGCTGGTCGGTGGGTGGGTGGAGGGTGCACTGCGTCGTCCGTGGTGGGTGGGTGGGCCGTTCCGTACGTTGGTCTTTTTTCGTCCTGAGGGAGATGACCCTTTTCTTTTGTTTATAAAATATCGGCCTCCCACTGGTGGTTGAGAGTACCACCGTCCCCACTGCTGCACACCTCTGTCCTTTACTATTAATAATACCGTACGTACTGCTGCACTACCGTACTGCTGCCCTGTTATTATATTGTGTTTTTAGAATTACATACAGAGGATACAGCACCAATTTGTTTTTTTCCGCCATACCGGCCGGCAACTGGCAAACTTCGGGAGTACCACTAATCCTTATTAATTAATACGCTAAGGATGGTCGTGACGTTTTGGATCTTTGAAAAATATCTTGGTTAAAACACCCCCCCCCCAAAAGCGGCGACTCCCGAGCTCCACTCGGCCTCAGGCGGCCTCGCGGTGCCGCCACGTCCCATCCGCACAGCAGCACTACGACATGCCGGCGAAAGAACGGGCGTCGGTGCCCCACCTCGGCGAGGGGGGAGCGTGGAAATCGCTGCTGCCGTGTTATATTTTTTGTTTTGCAAAACTTACGTACAGAGGATGATACATTTACTACCATACGTACGGCGGCATTGTCGTACTGCCCTGTTATTATTTTGTTCTTTTAGTACTTAATACAGAGGATACAGCACCAATTTGTTTTTTTCCGCTATACCGGCCGGCAACTGGCATATTTCGGGAGTACCACTAGTATTATTATTATATCCTTATTATATAATACATACACCTTATTATGTTATACGCTAAGGTGGTCGTCACGTTTTGGATCTTTGAAAATATCTTGGTTATAACACCCCCCCAAAAAGCGGCGACTCCCGAGCTCCACTCGGCCTCCGCCGGCCTCGCGGTGCCGCCACGCCCCCATCCGCACAGCAGCACGACGACGCGCCGGCGAAAGAACGGCCGTCGGTGCCCCACCTCGGCGAGAGGGGAGCGTGGAAATCGCCCTCCCGGGAACGGCTCGCTTGGCCCCCGGCGTGGCGGGGAATAGTGAACAATTGCAAATCCCGCCCAGCCCGAGAGCATTTGTAACCAACGAATCGACTGCTATGCTGCTCGCCTGTCAGGTGTATTGCTCTACGTACTGCTGCATTGCTGTACTGCAGTACTGGGTAGGTCCACGGGTGGTGGGTGGGTGGTGGGTGGGTGGTGGGTGGTGGGAGGTGGGCGGGTGGTGGATGGCGGAAACTCCCCCCGTTTGTTTCCTGTTTCATACCCTGGTTACAAGGTCCTCAAGAACCAACTAACTGCTTTGTACTGCTGTACGTACTGCTGCACTTTTTGTTTCCTGTTTCATACAAGGTCCTCTAGAACCAACCCACTAACTCCTCCCCGCGTACCAAGTGTGCTGCTGGACGTACTGCTGCACTGCTGTGCTGCTGTATGTAGTAAAGGTTTGGTCGGTGGGTGGGTGGAGGATGCACTGACTGCGTCTTCCGTGGTGGGTGGGTAGCCTGCTATGATTTTGTTTTCTTAGTACTTAGTCTACATAGAGAGCTCTGAGGATGATACAGCAGCAAGTTTTTTCTTTTTTGGGTGCAGGTGCACTGCTGTACGTACTGCTGCATAGAGAGCTCAGAGGATGATACAGCAACTGCTGTATGTAGTAAAGGTTTGGTCGGTGGGTGGGTGGAGGATGCACTGACTGCATCTTCCGTGGTGGGTGGGTGGCCTGCTATGATTTTGTTCCTAACCCTAACCCTAACCCTAACCCTATGAATATCGCAGGCAATGCTCATGTTTCCCTCCCTTTCTACTGCAGACAACGCATACTTCTGAACGCGTCTTTCAAAGAAATAGCCGTATTGCCCAGGAGTGGAGTACGGACAATCTGTCTCGAATGAAAGAGAACAAACTAACGTTCATTGAAGGAGCACCATTTCAGCAACGGTTGGCCACGGCGCGTTCTATTTCAAAAGCAAGTGGTGCAGAAAAACCTGGTCAACTGCTTCCTGTTTCGTTTCATGGATCACCTGCGAAACATAAACATGACACAGAAGACGCTCTTGCAGTTGTCAACAGAAAAGGCAAACCACACCTCATGATTACGATGACCTGTAGAGTTTACTGTAACCCGCTTTGGCCTGAAATTGTGCAAAATCTCCTACAAGAGCAAAAAGCTGTTGACCGTTCAGACCTCTGCTGCAGAGTTTTCAAAATCAAGCTTGGTGTGCTCATGTCTCACCTCAAGCGCGGCAACGTGTTTGGACCTTACGATTTTCACATGTCTGCCGTTGTGAACCAAAAACGGGGGCTTCCCCACGCCCATGTCAATATCAAATTCAAAAATGCAGGTCCTGACGTCCTTAACCAAATGGATTGTTGGTATGGGCACAGGTACCCAATGCGTCTATTGCTAACGGCAAGCTGCGTGAGATGGTCCTCAAATACGTGATACATAAGCTGTGTGGCTCTCGCAACGTTGATGCACCGTGCATGCAAAATAACAGGGATGGTAACACTAAATCTAGCAACAAGCACTACCCGCAACCTTTCAGAACAACAGCTACACTACAGGAACGCAGTGGACGCGCGGAATATTGTAGGATGACAAATGGCGACAATCCCACCGTGCGAAACGAAGTCGGCGGTTTCCGGGTTGATGTCCCCGTAGGCAACCAACGGGTTGTCCCCTACAATCCGTATTTACTTCTTCTACTCGATTGCCATGTGTGTACTGGTGTCGTTACAGCGGCTTCATGTGCCAAATACCTCTACAAACACATTGCAAAAGGCGATGACTTCGCTCGCGAAAGCCAAAATCAGCGGTATTAAAAGCAAAATTGAAATGTACCGTACCACGCGATATATTTCGGCTGCAGACGCTACTTGGAGAATGCTCGGCTTCGATACTCAAAGCCGTTACCCATCAGTTACCCGTGTTCATGTTCATGCCCACCTTGAGCAAGAAAACAACGTCATTTACCCTGCGGAAGCTTCCGCCGAAGAACGTGCTGCGATCGAAAACAGCACCTCCTCGGATCTTATGCATTACCTTAAAAGGCCCATAGCGGCCTGTTTCAACGAGCTTACCCTTCTCGACTACTTTGAAACCTACATAATCACCAAGAAAAAAAAAGATGACCCCACCCCGTCTTCTGCTCCTACCGGTAAATGGCTTGACCAATATGGTAACATCGATTCTGCCAGAACAACAGAACATGTATGCCGTATCCATTTCAAAAGCCCAGCTGTTGGCGATGTTTTCTATCTGCGACTCCTTCACAAGATCCCAGCGAGATCCTTCACCGAATTGCGCACTATACAACCCGATATTGGTCCGTTCATTGTCCATCCTAACTTTCACGATGCCGCTCGGGCTCGAGGATTGGTCACAGGCGATGAAGAATACTTGATCTGCATGCAAGAAGCTGTTATTTTCCAAACGGCTAATTTAGTCCTTAGGGTTATTATTGGTGACAGTCATACTAGATGGTGGCCCGGCGCTCAAGTTATGGCACGACTTCCAAGATGACCTAATTCAAAACTTACGTATGTCCATGACCAGAGTGCATGCAGTCGCTGAAGCCTTACGCCAAATAGACCTAAAATTGCAGCTTCATGGAAAAGATAACGAACAGGTCAATCTTCCTCCCGCTATCCACCACCTGAGGGTTACAACTTGAACGTACCAGGGGCGCTTTCGATCGTCGTGAACAAAAACCGTTCGCCGACGAGAAGGAAGGCCATCTCATTCAAGAGCAACGTGCGATATACTCCATCATAATCGACTCCGTTACTTTGAACAGACCAGGTGCATACATGGCTGACAGTCCTGCTGGAACTGGAAAAATCTTAACCGAGAAGATCATAGCAGCACGTTTGCGTGGGAATGGACGAGTCGTTCTAACGGTAGCTTCGACTGGAATTGCGGCGCTCCAACAACCAGGTGGCTGGACAGCTCACTCCATGTTCAAATTGCCATTTGAAGACAACGATGTGCCTGGAGCTTTGTGCAATATTCGTGGTGAATCGCAACGCGCGGAACTTATCCGCAACTGTGACCTTATCATCTGGGACGAACTGTCCATGACACACAAGTACTGCGTCGAAGCGTTGAACAAAACCTTGCGACATCTTTTAAATACGGATTCGCTCTTTGGTGGTAAAACTATTTTGTTTAGTGGATATTGGAGGCAAGTCGGCCCTGTTGTCAAATATGGTTCCGCATCGGACACCGTCGAGGCCGCCGTCATTTCCAGCTCCCTGTGGACGAGCATTACTCGTCTACGTCTAACTGCGTCGCAACGTGATAAAGACGACAAGCACTATGCCTCCTTCGTACGCGCCGTGGGTGACAACAGGCAGCCTACCATCCACACGTCCAACGGTGATATGGTTGCACTCTCCAATGCCAGTGATAAATCTACAACTGACCACTTCACACTTAAATGTACCACGAATTTTGAAGACTCATCAAGTTCGTCTACCCTGACTTGGACGAAGACGCACAGCTTATGCATGATCGTGCTATACTTGCCACTACCAACACGGCCATAGACGCTGCCAGCATGGACATTGCCGAAAGACGATTTGAAAACCCCAACTCTTTCTCCAGTTCAGATTCTCTTATAAGCGACGAGTCCAACCCCTACACCGCATTTGCCTCTCCTGAACACCTCAATCTTCTCAACGCTCAAGGCGTTCCCCCTCACGAACTAGTTCTTTGTACAAATGACCTCGCCATGCTCACGAGAAACATAAATTTCGGGGAGGGTCTCGTTAACGGTCAGAAAGGTGTTTTCTACGAAGTTTCTCCCAATTCTCGTGTTATTCAGGTTCAGCTCCTCAGTCCCTCATCGACCCATCGTCCTCGTGCCACGAATTAACTTACACGCCCAAGTCGGTCGTAAAGGATCAAATTTAGTCGTGTGCAGTTTCCTCTCCGCTTCGCCTACTCCCTGACAATCAATGAATCTCAACGTCAAACTCTATCTCGAATTGGTCTTGATTTGAAAAATGATTCCATGGCCAGTTGTGCGTTGCCCTTAGCCGAATAAAAAACAGACACTTCGTCATGTGCCCTGTGCCGCCTTCACATATTGCTAACAGTGTAACCTATGCTTCTAACGTTGTATATCCTCCCTTCATTGAAGCCGCCACTGGCAACTCCATCCCGCCTCACCCTCCTCTTCTCCCTCCTCAACGTCCTGCTCCTCCGCCATCGCCACTACCTCCTCCTCCACCTCCGCCACCTCCATCAAACTACAACTGGACAATTGTTAACGAAGTAGGAGATGGAGCTTGCCTGCTTCGATGCATTGCACGCAAAGTTTTTGGTGACCCTGAAAGGCATGTTAACATTCGCGAGAACATCCTACAGTACATTACTCAACACCTGCACGATCCGCTTAACAATTCAGGTTTGTCTTCCCACGACGACATTCCTTCGGAATTGGCATCGAGCCTGTACAGATACTGAACGCTCCTCCTACATTGTATACCCCTGTTCACCATTACCTTGAACTCATTACCAACCCTCACGCCTATGCTGGTTACCCGGAAATCGTTGCTGCACAGTTGATTTACAACATCAACATTTCAGTCACTATTTCAGGCCAACTTGTTCAACTGTCCCCACCTTCCAACCAAAGCACATGCAACATTATGTACTTCCTCTCTTCCATGCACTATGTTTCTCAACGTTACAACGCGTAACACTCGTTTCTGTCAAATCCCATGGCTTTTGTTATGCTGTCCTGCTTTCAACCGTCTTTCAGGAATTCGTCAATCCATTCCCACGAAGCGCTATTTTCTGCGCTTAACCAAGCCGCGCCGTCGTCCCGAAATCTTACCATCGTCTCCTGCAAAGACGAAGAGATTTCTGCGCCTTCAAGCTTAATTCTCAGTGTCGCTTAGAACCGGGGGAAGAGATTCCCGCGTCCTTCCAGGAGGCGTGTCATCGGCTTCCTGCCCATCCGGCTTCGTGCTTTGCAGCCACCGCCATGCTTGCCTTGCATGTGCTCCTATACTTACCTTTCGCATATAGAGTCGTTGAGTTTTGTGCTTTGACTTAATATTTTTTGTACACCAAATTCGGTAGCTCACGACTTGCACGCTTGGGATTCGTGTGAGTGTCGTTTTTGCGACTTCTTCCACAGAGCGTGTTCGTCTAAAAATCTCGGTGTGATCTACGATTGACGTGTGTGTAGGGTTTGCCATTTTCGCCCGTACGTATGTGGTACAGAGAGTACACGCCATTTTCGCCCGCACGTATGTCGTAGAGTAGGTACGTCTTACGTTTCCCCCGTAGGTTTTCGTATGGCATGTTTCTTTCTAACCCACTCGCAGAGTTTCGTCCCTGCTCCCCGTGCGCGGCGAGGTTACCTGGGGTTGTTCTGATACGGGGTCATGCCATAGTCACGCGTCTGCATCGTCTCGGTATTTTTAGTTGTGCGTTTCCGGCATCTGCGATTCCTGCGTTTTGCCTAACGTTTTGCTTCCGGCAACTTTCGTCTTCAGTCCTTGCATTGCGTTCGCTTGTGTAAAAAGCGTTGTCGAATTTATGTCTATCGTGTACGTCGGATTTGCCATTATTGCCCGTCCGTTTGTCGTTGGGGAGATGCGTCGTACGGTTACCCCGTCAATGATTTGTTATGGCATGTATTTTGCGAACCTAGTCGCTAAGTTTCGCGCCGGCTACCGCACATCAACGTGCTTACTTGAGGTTGTTGTGCAACGGGGGGGTACCATAGTCATGTGTCCGCATCAATGTAGGTGTAAATGGTACCTCACGTCTTGCACGCTTGGAATTATAATGTGTCCTTGTTGCAAGTCCTTGCATAGCGTGTGCTATGTGTAAAAGGCGCCATCGTTTCTACGACTGGCGTGTACGTGGGATTTGCCAGTTTCGCCCGTCCGTATGTTAGAGGAGACGCGTCTTTCCTTTCCCCCGTTGGTTATTTCTTACGACATGATTTTTCGAAACCACTGTCCGTGTTTCGCGCCGGCTGCCCGTGCTGGACGAAGTTGACTAGAGATTTTGTGTTACGGGGGGTTGCGTGTACTTCTGTTAATAGCGCAGTCGTATCTAGAACTGACGTATCCCTGGGACTTGCTTGTGTGTGTTTGAGGAGATGCGTCTTTCCTTTTCCCCGTTGGTTATTTTCTTTTCTATGTAGTCTTCGAACCCACTCGCTCAGTTTCCCGTCGCCTACCGGTGTTCGACAAGGTTTCCCAGGGTTGTTGTGTAACGCGAGGTTACAACAGTCGCCCTTCCGCCTGGTGTTGTTAAAATTTGCTGCTTGTGTTTAAACCACGGTTGTCTCTAGGACTGGTGTTCTACGAGATTACCTAGGATTGTTGTGTAACGGCTTCTTCACATAGTCACGGTTCCGCCTGGTGTTGGTTTAACTAGTTTTTCGTCTCCCCTTCTGCAATTTCCTGCGTTTCGCGAAACGTTTTCCTTCCGGCATTTTTCGTCTTCCTCCAGTCATACGCTCCTTGTGTTAGTGTCTATGCCTAGAGGCTAGTCAGCTCCTTGCATCTCCTGGGGTTTTACGTTCCGCTTGGGTTGCACCTCATTTCTTTCATGTAGCATGCCTTTTTAGAGGGTTTGCACGGAAACGTTCTTCATCTACATGCGTTCACGGACGTATTCCTTCCACCGATTGCTTTTTGTTTCTTTTCAATTGCCGGGCGGAGGTTTGTTTTTTTCATTTTTTTTTCAATTGCCGGGCGGGGGTTCCATCGAATTCTCCCTTTGTCTTGTTTCTTTCCAATGGAGGACAGGCGTTTCGCTGCGTTTCGTTGGGCATGTTTGTGTCTAGTGACGCAGCTACGGCTTTCGCCTTATTTATCCGTTTTCTGCCAGGCACCTGGTTATTACGTTATTACCTCTACGCATGTTTATTCCCGGCCGGTTGGACTACGGTTGGACTACTTTTCCGTGATCCGTGCTAGCGTTTACTAAATGCGCGATTTCGTCCTCCGGTTTGTGTGCTCGCGTATATTTGTATGCTCTACGCACGTTAATGTTTAGTGATAGATGTAAGTAGCTACTATGACGTCCATCTACCGCTGTTCCCCATCGAAGCAGTCTAAGTCGGTAGAAGGTGGACGTTCTGGTGGATCGAGCGAACGTGGTGGTGGATCGATTTGTGCGACAGGCGTGGCACTCCGTTCGTGTGCTGCGCGTTCCTTTGTATGCTCTATACGCACGTAAACATTTGGTGATAGATGTTAGTAGCTCCTATGACGTCCATCTACCGCTGCTCCCCATTTAAGCAGTCTAAGTCGGTAGAACGTGGACGTGCTGGTGGATCAAGCGGACGTGCTGGTGGATCGATATATGGGTCGAGCGTGGCACGGTCGTGGTGCCGATGGAGATTGGGTGGCGGTTTTGTCCTGCGTCTCGTGTTCCACGCTTATCTTGGTATGCCCTACGCACGTAAATAGTTCGGCATAGACGTCAGTCGTTGTCAACGGCGTACAACCACCTTCTTAAGATTTATTTCGTAGTTTGTGCTCTACCAAAGTGCTGGAGTTGATGCACTACGAATCTGCCTTGGTTTCCGTTGGCATTAACATACGTTATAAACTATCTTGTGTCCTTACCTATTTACATGTTGCCTACATTTCATGTTTCACGTTGACTTCCTTTATCAATAGTTATTTTCCTGCGCGGCCTCGGTTGGCACCGCCCTGGCCTCTCCCAACTTCCCATCTGGACACCGCCTTCTATTGCTTGCTGGACCTTTCCACCTTTTCTTTGATTTCTACTCTTTTTTATCTTCCGTTTTATCATTTTCTTCGTTTTTTTTATCCCTCCTTGTTTGTTGAAGCCAACCACCAATAACTATTATTACTCGGATTTTGCACGCGATCGTCGAAGTATCAAGATACCAGGTACATACATACTTTTACGCGGTATACTCATTTATTTGGCGTCTGTGGATTATTTTCCTGGAGCATGGCGGCCGGTCTCTTGGCATTTTCAAGTCGCTAGTTCGCACTTACAATCAAGCATGAGCCTTTCTTTAATAAAAATATTCTTTCTTTGTCCGCTTCTCACTGCTATGTTTTCTTCCTTGCCTGAGCAACCGTAAAAGCAAGCGTAAGGGGCGCCTACGCCGCCCGCGGAGCGAAGCGCCTTGTATGATATACCCGGTTCAGAGTAGCAGTAGTGTAGAGGGTGCCAAGCGGCGTAACCTCGACATTGACAAAAAAACACACAAAAAAGATGTGGATGCGGAATCTGTTCGTAAAAAAAAATCATTTGGACTATTCCATATCAGTCAGTTCGCAGTATCGCGCGTGGCAGAGACGTCAAGACGAGAGAGCGCAATGTCGCACCGATCATTTCGACGTGCGCAGTTAGAGAGGGGAGAAAGGACAGAAGTGCCGAGGCGCTGCGAACATTCGTTCCAGGGGTATCTAGTATGTACGCCACAGCAACTACCTCTTCGTACAGCACTACTCTCATCCCTCATCGTTTACGATGTGATTAGATCAATCTCATCAATCTCATGATCGCACATAAACAAGGCCAACAGGGTGTACGATATATCCCTGGGGTATTCCTCAGCTCCAGAGTGACTGGAGCCTGTCCTGTGACCACGGACTTGATGTTATACGACTTAATGTGAGAACAACAACAACAACAACAACAACAACGATATCAGTGAGAAAATAGAAAAAATAGAAGTGCCTGCGTTGTTTGGAACAACTGCATCGAACTTTTTCAACACTAACACGATGTAGCATCGGCAGGGTTACGGCTCTTCCATGGGCTCGGAGGACACATCATCAGCAGCATGGCAGATAAACTAGAGGTAGTAAGAGCAGTATACAGCAGTACAACAGCATAGTACAACAGCATGGGCGTCACGCCTGGATATCGCTCATACCTTGACCATCCTTTCCAGCTTCTCATTTGCTTCCTCCGCCGCTGCTTGTTCCTTGGCTGTTAGGAGCTTTGTTGACGGAGCCGCCGTGCCTTGAAACTCTGATACATCCGCGGGCCGAGCTCTCCCCCCTGCAACATCTCTTCTTGCTGACATCGACACTGATGCCGTAGCTGTAATAGGCCGTGCTTTATCATCCTCGTTCACGCCCGGCGAGCTCTGTGCAAGGGACATAGTTCCTGGTACCTCACCAGGTAGCGGCTGTGTGGAACCAACGCTGGCGACGTTTATGTTGATCAGACGTTTCCCGTGCGTTGTGCGGATTGACGTCCTGAGTTATGACCTACAAAACCTGTAGAGGGTAATTGATGGAACGCCACAAACTACGTAGTTCCAAGCGTTTGTCGGTGCTGCTTCGACACTTTGATGCCTGTGTTCCCAGCAAACTGCGGTGATATGTCCGCAGTTTGAATTCTGCTCTGCTCTGTGCGTTCGTAGTTGACGGCAGCACATAGCTTTTGTGTTGTTGAGGGTCCTGTCGCAATTTCAATTTCCAGGGTATAATCAGTTTTTGTTTTGCGTTTCGATTTCCGGCTTGTTTGATCGAATTTGAGTCGTATTATTCGCTTCGATTGCAAGCTTCAAATTGACGAAAATAAAAAATACCAGGTACCTGGTGGAAAATAAAAAATATGAACCACAAACAAAAAAGCAAGTAAATATGAATATTGAATCTTGAATCTTCCTCGACAGAGCAGTGAAAGTAATACCTAGCAAGAGGAATCCCAGGAAACTTATCCGAAAATGGATCGAGAATGCAATCTACCTATTGCAATTTACAATTTACCATGCTGTATGGAACTACAGGAATACTAATAAAGTACCTATAAAGTAGGCTGGTATCGCACATGCATAAACCAAGGCTGATAATCTACGACTGATCTACGAGTTCTATTTAACAGTTGTTCCAACATGAGGGTTATTTTGTGGGGTTACTTGCGGCTAGCTACTTGCGGTGCTGCCTTTGTTGTAGGAGTGCAGCTTTGCTTCGGACGCTTGGACCTCTACCTCGACTGCAACACGCAACCCGCCTGTAATAGCCCTCGCTGGCCAAAAATCACTTTAGAGGGGAAGCAGGGGCGAACTGCTGTTAGCAGGTTGGGTGCGTTGCGTGGGACTGGGATTTCTTTTGCATCTCGAACGCACGAGAGCCGAGAGTGTGTCGCCCGTGGCGCTCGACGCGCACACACCCATCAGCAGCAGCCTGGGGCGAGGGCATATCAGGAGGGGCCTGCGGTAGCTGGGCATCAGGTGATGTGTTTTGCGCCCCTGGCCCTGCCATCGTCGATGTTACGACCTGTCTACTGTATGTGATGCAACTGCGAACGGCATCAGGCCATCTTTCATCCACCGCAGCAGCACAGCAGCAGCACAAGCAGCAAAGCAGCAGTTTTTCGTTTTGTGCTGTCAGGGTTCTGTTGTTTTCCCTATATATATAGACTATACGTACATGTATAGACTATGGTTATTATGTCGTTGCGCATTATAGTTGGCGTCGCGTTTGCGAACGTTGGCATACGAACCATAGGTACGAGCGCACAAGTATCTGCGGGCGTGCTCTGTTCTACTAGTAGTAGTAGTAGTAGTAGTAGTAGTATGTTCTATTGCCCACTGCTGCTGCTGCTGGCTGCTGCAGTGCTGCTGTGTGCGATATTTCCACCCATCCACATCCAGCACAAACAGTAGTGTCCCGTGCTGATATATTAATAGTGGTATGCCTCATAGAGATTTCCACCCATCCACATCCAGCACAACCAGTGTCCCGTGCTGATATATTAATAGTGTGGTATGCGTCATAGAGAGCGTGAGAGAGAGACGAGCTCTGTGGTCAAAAACTACGAGACTGAGATACACATCGCGATTGCAGCAAAGGTGATTTCGTCATGCAATGCCAACCGCAATGACCACGCTGGTGAGTTTTGAGCTCCCGGCCCTCCCATCGTTGATTTTGCAACCCGTCTATGTGATGCAACTGCGAATCAGACCATCTTTGAAGCACCGCAGCGGCAGCAGCAGCAGTAGTAGCAGTTTTTCGTGTTGTGCTGTTCCTGCAATGTGCGATTCGGCTATTGTTTCCGTTGTTCTTTCGCCCTGTAGACTACCTGGTATATGTTCTGTCGTTCGCTGTACGAAGTTGGCTTCGGTTCGGGGACGTTGGCCTACTTTTTTTTTTTTTATCCTCCGGCAGATGGGGAGTAAGGCCGTTTCTTATAGCATTGGATTCTCATCTTCGATTCCGCCAGAATCCGATTCGGCAAAATTCGGGCGGAGAAGAAAGCCCGACCTTTCTTATAGCGAACGGATTTTGTCAGACGGATTTCAGCAGGACTGTCAATTTTTTTTGAAAACAGCGCGCGCAAAACCCAACACCACACAGCAGCAGCAGCAGCAGCAGCAGCAGCAGCACACAGCAGACCGATACAGACATACAGACGCAGCGCAGAGGCAGCAGACCACACGCAGCAGACCACACAGACGTTGCAAACATGCCGGACCAAGAGGCACCAGCCCTTGACATCTCATCGTCCTCTGTGTCGGGCTCTAGCTCGTCTTCGTAGTCTTGTAAGATGAGGTCCCAGGTGGCGACACTACGCTGCTGCTGCAGATGGAAGGCAGCTAGCGTGGTGGCAAAGACAGCAGAAACGTCGACACCAGCTTTTTCTCTCGCTGTCGCGGCCATTTGATGGTGCACCACGCGTCCCGAGGGCAAGCCAAGTTCGAAGGCTAGCCCACGGGCGACGCCCAGCAGCCCTAACAGCGCCGGCACTGCAGCACGCATGTGGGGTAGCCCGATGTGTGTGTGTGTGTGCGCGCGCGCGGCGCAACCAGAGAGTTTCAAATAATCCGAGACAGAAATCCGGGTTGGGCAGCGTCTCGGATTTTGGTCAGGAATCCGAGTGGCCGCAACTCGAAAAGCTGAAATCGGATTTTTCCGAATTGGATTGTGCCAAAATCCGTGTCTATAAGAAGGCGGAAATGGGCCCGAATCGGATTCTGGCGGAATCGAAGATGAGAATCCAATGCTATAAGAAACGGCCTAACCCTACGATTATAAATACTAACTTTATGGGACCCGAAGGGTGCGCCAGCTAGCGTTGGGCTGCGAAAGCAACTGACACACGACGCGTATGAAATACGTGGAAGTGTGGTGAGCTACAGCTTTATTTTTCCCCATCCGCCGGAGGATAAAAAAAAAAAAAAAAAAAAAAAAAAAAAACTAAGTAGTAGCTACGCACAAAAGCTCCGCTCCGCGGGCGGGAAGGAAGAATGCAACTAAAAACATGCAAAGGGGGCAGAAAGAAGAGGCCCATGATTTGGTGCGAACAGCGATTTGATAATGCCAAGAGCTGCTTGTGCAGAGCAAATTGCCCTGTTGTGCTCAGCTGTGCTGTGTGCTTGTTACCGGTGTTAAATTCTGATCGGCAGTACGGGGGTAATTTGCGTGGGGGAAAAAGTGAGAGATCAAATACATCCAGAAAAAGAAAAAAGAAAAGTAGCACAACACATATTAGACTATGCCCGGTATTGCTCCATGTTCGAAAGAAAGCACACAGCGCAGCACGACACAGCAGCACCGCAGCGAAGGGCACGGCACCGCACCGCACGGCTCCGCACCGCGCTACGCAGCGCTGCTGGGCTATATATGTAGCCGGACTGATCTGAGCTGGGCGTGCATTGTGATCCAACAGCGTGGTACCTGGTATGTACAAACCTGGTGTAGTAGTACTTGTACGTACTATAAAGCCTCAAGGTCTTCGTTGGTTCGAATCCCGGTGTCATCGGGGAAAATAAATGATCCCCATAAAAAACAAAATATGTACGTATTAATGTGACTTTTTGGTCTTCTAATAGTGTTATAAAAATAAAAATACACTCCAGCTGTGAGATCGAATATTTTGTCGAAACTCATCTTTGCAAGCTGTGTGTGATACTCCGATCGCGCGTATTACAGGTTGTGTGTCCTCATTAAGTTTTTTTTTTTTTTTTTTTTGCCCACTTTTACTTTCCAGCTTCTGGACAAGCCGTGGTCACAGGTTTCATCCCTTCTCCTCCCCGTTTCTTGCCTTCAATTTTTATCGCGCATAGGGTTCAGCAGTCCCACTGCTCGTCGATTGTTCATCGAGTGTTGCTAACTCAAGGATATAGGTCGGCGGGTCCCCTTGCAACTACAGTGTAGCTATCAGGGTCAACAGGGTGATGTTAGGCAGTCTGTATTGTAGTAGATAGACTGTCCGCTTATACGCCTGGTTTTCGTTGGTTGGATCCAGGGGTCATCGGAAAAAAAATGATCTTAAAAAAATTGATACAAGATATTCGTACTGGTAGATACCACCACTGCTGCTGTGACATTGTGGTCTCGTACATACACTTCCGCTTATAATCCTGGTGGTCTTCGCTGGTTCGAGTCTGCGTGTCATCGAAAAAAAAACGATCCTCATCAAAAATCGATATTTATTTGTAAAAAAAGAAAGATACGAGTAGCAATGTGACTTTGTGGTCTAGTAGATAGACTGTCCGCTTATGAGCCTGGTTTTCTATGGTTAAAGCCAGGTGTCATCGGGAGAAAAAATGATGTCTTGAAAACATCGATGTATATATTATACTGGAGTATAAGAATTGACAAACGTCAGCTGTGAGTACGACCGATTGAATAGTTGAAACTCAACTTTGCAAGCTGCGTGGTACATCTAAGTTCCGCTACTATACAGTAGTACTAGTCGTAGTTGCACATAAAAAAATAGTACTGGTAGATACCACTGCTGCTATGACATTGTGGTCTAGTAGATACACTGTCCGTTTATAATCCTGACCTTCTCTGGTTCGAATCCGGGTGTCATCGGAAAAAAAAATGATTTCATGAAAAACCGACATAATGTGGTATTGATTTATGTATTATTTGTTACTCGTAAAAAAAAATAGATATCATGACGTTGTGGTCTAGTTGTTGTTGTTGTTGTTGTTGTTGTTGTTGTTGTTGTTGTTGTTGTTGTTGTTGTTGTTGTTGTTGTTGTTGTTGTTGTTGTTGTTGTTGTTGTTGTTGTTGTTGTTGTTGTTGTTGTTGTTCTCACATTAACTCGCATAATCAAGTCCGTGGTCACAGGACAGGCTCCAGTCACTCTGGAGCTGAGGAATACCCCAGGGAAAACACACACACAACGCAAGGTGGTACACGCATATATCACAGTTGACGCAATTCATGCCTCCACCAGAAACATATAAAAGTGAAATCGGGAGTCAGTCGACGATGTGCCAGGTCCAGGCCGGTGCATACGTCTCACTACTCACGCCTGGAGAAACCAAATATTCCGATTGCCACCCAAGTAAGACTACCACGTATATATTACACGTAGTATCTATCACTCCGCATACGCACGACAGGCATAAGTCAATTGGAGAAAAATAAACAAAAAAAAGAAAAGAAGATAAAGGAAAGGAAAGAAAAGAGAAGAAAAACGAAACAAGACGAAAAAGGCAAGCAAAGAGAAGAAAAAGACAAGAAAAGCAAGAAAAGACAAGACAAGAAAGCAAGGAAAGAAGAAGAGAAAAAAAGAAAAAAGAAATAGAAAAATGTCATACTAGCAGACCCTAGGAACTGCCTAAGGATGGCATTGGGCTAACAGAGGGTATCCCGTCCATCATCAATAGCACCTGGGAGAGAACGCAACATGGCGAAGAAGTCAGGGCGGTCTTATGCTATCTTGTGACGGCCATTAGAAGGCCCACAACTTTCAATACGATGATGGCCAAACCCAGACTTCAGTCTCTTGGGCATGACGCTCCCCCTTCCGCCCCTCCCCCCTTCCTCCCTCCCCCCCTCCACTAGTCCCCTCCCCGCCCCCCCCCCTTCCCCCTCCCCCCGGCCGCTTAGAGATGCCAACGGTGGATGACGCTGCCGCCGCCTTTGCGCGTCGCTCTGCAGCTTTGCGTCTCTCCGTTTCATGCCAATTCCGCATAAACAACTCGGCTCCCTCCTCTGCTCTTCGAAACCATCTGCCAGCCTTCTGAACAGCCTTTCGCCATCCTTCGAATTTCATTCCAAAGACAGACATATCCTCCTTCAGATAATCCATCCAGTCTTTCTCTTGCCCCCCTGAGTAGCCCTTACCCCCAACAAACTCCCCAAACATCACCCTCTGTGGCAGACGCTCCTCCCCCATGCGTGCCACGAATCCCGCAAACAAAATCCTCCGTTTGCGCACTATCACCTCAACGCTCTAGTAGGTAGACTGTCCGCTTAGAAGCTTGGTCTTCGTTGGTTTGAATCTGGGTGTCATCGGGAAAAAAAGTGATCCCCCAAAAAAGCGATATATATTTTCAACAAAAATAGATGAGATGGAGAAAGAAATCAAAGAAAAGCTGCGCCGTTCCGCAAGTAAGCTGGACCGTCCGATCCCGGAGATGCCAGGGATGCACCAACCGAGCGCTTTCAGCATAAATATGTAAGTAAGTCTATACATGAGCATCATGAGGGCACTATACATGAGCAGCATGAGGGCATTGTATTTCGTAGTAGTACCTACTACCACGTAGCTGGTATTATATTAATACGATTAAGCATTAAATAATGCCCACTGCTGCAGCTGTGCTGGTAGCAGCGCAGATGGTAGTGAACCTGGTAACGGTATATGGTTTGATCTACAGTACAGTATACATAATATATGCAGTACGTGCTACTGCAGTTAGTTGCTGTACGGCTTTAGCATTGTATATTCGTAGTGACCTGAAACGCAACCGTACGCGAAGTCTGGAGCATTCATGTTGATTAGTCTCTGAAGGTGTACACGCAGTTGGCGCGGGAAGGCGTGGTGGTGACTCAAGACGGTGACACAGAACTCTTATATTGTCGAGCCGTCGAGCCTGACTCGGCCTCCTATGGAGCAAAACAGGAGTGACAGCTCATGGCAAATCATGCCGGGAAACATCCAGCCAAACAGTCTTCTTACACCTTATACATGAACCCCTTCCCAATATATGGAATCCCTAGTATAAGATGGGTCATAACCGGCGTGTTCATGAGGACAACCAACGTTTCCCCTCCTCATTATACATGAACATACCAATATCACCCCTTCTCTGATACATCGTCATATCGTAATGAACTCATGTCAAACTCACAAAAAATAAAACAGCAACTCAACAATACATGTTTAGTCAGTGTTTTTTGGTGTAAGTGGAGAGTGGAAAAGTGTTTTGTCACACTTGACTGGTGGCTCGCTGCGCGAGAAGGCACTTGGCGATCGTCGGGAGTGGCGGAATGTTTCATCACACTTGACTGCGCGAGAAGGCACTTGGCGATCGTCGGGAGTGGCGGAATGTTTTAGCACGCCCAGCGAGAGATACCGGCGATGTGAGAAGAAATTCTGGCGAAGATGAGCCTCTAAGTCGGAGAAGTGCTTGATGTTGTCGATGGCGTCGAGGACATCGAAACCCATACGCGCCCGGTTGCCCATGAGGAGACGAAGAGGGGGGCTTCTTTCCCGGGCTGAACATTGCCGTTGCAAGTCGGCGACGGAGAGGGCGCGGCCGGCCGTGACGTGAAGGACGATCAAGTCGGCGACTTTCGCTTTGAGGCGGAGAATGTCACCGATAGGATGCTTGTACTTAGTCCCCTGTAAAGGGAACAACAGAATTTGGCGAGGAAGGTCGCATGGTGTGATGACAATGTGCGCATGGGTCACGTTGTACGCAGGTGTAGGATGTAACGTGCTGAAAGACACGAACACTTGTTACAGGACGCACAGCCGTAGCAGGAGACGCATACATAGGAGATGATGCAGACACAGGTGATGGAAGGGATTTGTACCGCAGGAACGCTGGAGGAAGGTGAGGTAGTATGGCAGGTTGGAACACGTACGCGTATCCTACACACGCAAACACACAGGAGTACTGGTGCGCTACACATGTAAGTACAACTACACACACAGCGAGAGCTGTGTGCACACCGCTACATAAACACACTGCTGTGACCATGCTGAGTGCGCAGCGTATAAGCAGTGCCGTGTACATATACCTGCATACACAGGTGATGGAAGGGATTTGTACCGCAGGAACGCTGGAGGAAGGTGAGGTAGTATGGCAGGTTCGAACACGTACGCGTGTCCTACACACGCAAACACACAGGAGTACTGCTGCGCTACACATGCATGTAGTACACACAGCGAGCGCTGCATGGTGTGCAGAGATTCCGCCGCAGCACGAGGAGGTGGTACGCCGTAAGGTTTGAAGAGGACGAAGAACACGCAGCCGCAGGGAAGGAAGAACCCAGAACGAGCGAAGAGGCTCATAGCAGACACCCACAGCACGCGGCGGAGATGAGCTGCGACAGCAGAACCAGCGACAGGAAGTATGCAGCAGCCGAACTGAAGGACGCAGTCGCCGCCGCACGCAGACACGGCAGACCACACGGGCAGGATCGAGCAGCAGAGGCGCAAAAGTTCCAGCGCAACGCCGAGGAGCGCGGTGTATCCGACGAGGGATAGAAATAGAGGGTGTGCGGTGTGTGTTGGTGTGTGTGTTGGTGTGTGCTGGTGTGTGTTGGTGTGTGTTGGTGCGTGTTGTGTGTGTTGGTGTGTGTTGGTGTGTGTTGGTGTGTGTTGGTCGTTTGATTTGAAGCGCGGCCGTTTCAATTTTTTGGTTTTGTAAGGAGGCGGTATTTTTGGGAGGGGAATTTTTTTCCGCAGCCCAGGGCACAACGAAGTGAAATATTTTCGTAATGTGTGTTGTGTGTGCAGTGTGCGTCCCAAATGCCCCACCAGCGCTGGGTTGGCAGGGCAGCCGAACGGTGCTTGGATGCTACTAGCAGTGTAGAAATAGAGGGTGTGCGGTGTGTGTTGGAGTGTGTGTTGGTATGTGTGTGTTGGTGTGTGTTGGTGTGTGTTGGTGCGTATGTTGGTGTGTATGTTGGTGTGTGTAGGTGTGTGTTGGTGTGTGTTGGTGTGTGTGTTGGTCATTTGATTTGAAGCGCGGCCGTTTGAATTTTTTGGTTTTGTAAGGACGAGGCGGTATTTTTGGGAGGGGAGTTTTTTTCCGCAGCCCAGGGCACAACTAAGTGAAATATTTTCGTCAGGTGTGTCGTGTGTGTTGTGTGTGTTGTGTGTGTTGTGTGTGTTGTGTGTGTTGTGTGTGCAGTGTGCGTCCCAAATGCCCCACCAGCGCTGGGTTGGCAGGGCAGCCGAACGGTGCTTGGATGCTACTAGCAGTGTCGGGGGGGGCGACGAACCCCCCCCCCCCGGGACGCCAGTGTGCGTTGGCAGGGGCCCGACAGTGTGCGTTGGAAAGACCCCCACCAGTGTGCGTTGGAAAATAAATGTAATGGATTTAAAGAAAACAGTCTCAGACCAAATTCGAACAACAAAAACGCAGTACAAAAGCTCAAATCGTCCAATCAAAAAACAAAACTTCCAAATGAAAAGTTCAAAGTCTCTAACGAAATACCAGCAGCCTTACGTTGCAAATATCAACTACTCATTACCAGGTGAAAACGACAATTCTACTATCAATAATGGCCACGTAAAATCAATTATCGAAAACCGACTCGAATAAACTCCGATTATTCCCGATTTCCTCGAGATACTAGCACCCAGTACGGGCCTAGCTGGAACAGGAAAAACAACATCCGTATTATACGAAAATGAAAACAACCAGAGAAACTCATTATAATCTTACTCCGCACACGACGAAACGTGTACCACACGTAGCGACGGGACGTTGCACTGCTCAAAACCTCAGTCTAAAAAAACAAGTAACTCTCCAAAAAATATATGCTCCCGCAGAAAGAGGGGTCTCACGTCCATGTGGTTCTAGTTCGACGTGCACAATGGGTTTTGTGCCAGGTTCTTCGCCCCCTTGTTGTCCTCAAAAACCGTAATGTACGTCATACCAAACCCCGCAATAATAAGACTCCACACATACCGCTAGAACATCGCCAGCTTATAGGGACGTTCTTATCGGAGACCTTTTTTGTGTTGAATTTCCTAAATTTGCTAAATTTCCATATCTGTGAAATGTGTCTTGAAATACGGAGGCGTTCTGTCATAACTTGTGAAATTCTTCAGCCCCAAACAAAATGGAAAAATTAACTATCACAAATTAGGCAATCCTGTCGTCCATTTGCACATTTCGAAGGCAGTGCTTCGACAAGCGCCGTGGCTCAACGCTGGGACCATCGAGTAGCTTTAAACGTTGACCAGATTGGTCCAACATTATGGCCGATGGAAGGAAGCGGCGTGGGCCTCCGGAGGACTCATCCTCGAGTCGGACGAAACAACGATTCAGCCTTCCCAATTTCCCAGACATGAGGCGTACAAGCGTGAAGAAGGCTATCGCTGGTGTCCTCGTCGTGCTCGGCATGTTCCTGACACCAGGGGCTGCTGTCGCCGGATTGCACGAATCTACTTGGCCTGGGTGCTTTCCTCTGCGGTTTTGCGGGATGTTCGCTCATGCTTGCTGTGTGACGACGCGCGTGACTGCTGGTGTGGGTGGCGGCGGTCTTGCTTTATGGCCCAGCTTTCAAAAATAAGGAAAAAAAAAAGACAAACAACCCCGCCCTCGATAGTAATGCAGACGTTTTTTCATGGAAATCCTGGAAAAACAGGAGGAAATTTAGGATGTTCACATCTCCGATAAGAACGGCCCTTTTAGTGGTGTCTGCCAGATTAAAACGGCATTATCCAATACTGCGATACCGACTCAAACAAACATAATCAACTCGCACAATCAAACCATACCTCGCCCTTCATGATCCCTGACGAGTACCTACGCATAACATGGGTGCTACACGTACTTCAAGTATACGCATATAGGGTAAGCCCGCGCGACCACGGACAACGCATAACCAACGTGTCAGCGGGACAATACTCAAGTCACGAATTCTCGAACTAAACCAGACGCGCTCTACGCAGCTCATGGCCTGTTCAGTCTCGGGCGCTTTGCTATTGGCCGAGATTTGTCGTACCAGTACCAATCAATAAGCCTCACACAAAACAAATACAAGAAAAACAATCAAGCCAATATCAACCAGGCTCACAATTCAAAGTTCAAACAACGAAATCGATCACCCAGCATCAAACCCATCTCATTCCCAATGTTCCAAACACTACTGCTGGTGATGCCCTCGCTGCGGTCTCCCTCCTTCCGGTCTCATGGCGTCACCGCAGCTCGGGAACCCAGCCTATCCTCCTTTAAGCTCGGTGAATCAACCCGTCTCTGCCGCAAGATTGACTCCATACAAGCAGGGGATGGGTCGTGCCATCTAGCGGTTAGATCGGCATAGGGTGAGCTGCTCTTTCCATGCATTCATCGTCAGCTCGTAAAGCATTTACTGCTAATATTTCAAGTTACCAAATATACCTTGACGTGACAGAACTACTGAAAAATGTCAACACAAGTACAAAAGTGATTTGCAGGTAATAATCGAAGATGTGAAATAAGACAGCAAATAACGTACAGCATTATCAGCAGTATACGACGGTTCGATACACCAACGACACCTACCTGCGTTTTGCTCGTACATCATGCCGTCATCTCAGCAGCACCTAATCAGCAACACCGTAAACCATGTACTATCCCAACTCAAAGGGCATACCTTGGCAAGGCGGGTTGATGACTTCTGTGCTGCTCATCATACACAGTCTTCCAGGGGCGTACTTGTGTGTATCATAGCACTGCCAAGTCAGTGGCATTCGTTCACAACTTTCCGCTTTGCTCCAAATCTTTTGCAAGCTGTTTCATGCGAACGTAAAATGCTTCCTGTCGAGTACGAGTAGAATACTTCTCTCCATTTTCACGTATCAAAACCAAAAAAATACACTCCAGCTGTGAGGTCGAGGATTTTGTCGAAACTTATCTATGCAAGCTGTGTGTGATACTCCGATCGCGCGTATTACTGGGTGTGTCCTCATTAACGATATAGGTCGGCGACTCCCCTTGGAATTACAGTTCTAGCTTGTACCAGGGTCAACAGGGTGATGTTAGTCAGTCTGTGCGCGGAAACTTTAAAACCCGTTTTTGAGGGAGACAGATCTGACAGCTGTGGAAGGAAATGCATCAATTTATCGAGTGTATGCTCGAGTGTATGCTGTAAGTCGTACAACCAGTAAGGAGAGGGCGGAGTGTTGGAAGGGTTGCGGGGGGGGTTCGGGGAAGTGAGGGGCAGGGGGGGGGAGGAGATTTCCAACAGCTCTAGTTCGCATAGATGTAGGGACTTGCTATACACGTGGTGCTCGGTCTAGGCGATGGTTCGGGTGGTGGGGAAGGAGGGGGCGTTTTGGGGGGGGGGTATTGTGTCATACCCAGGCGCTCTGCCAGGCAACCACAACACAGAATTACACATCGCTGTGTCCTGTGATAAACCTACAAGATGATTCGGTAACAGAGCGAGCATTTCCATTATTTAATACTGCGTCAAGATACATGATGGCTTCTTGAGATGCACACGAGCGAAGCGTCGTTGGGCAATCATTTGGCCTACGGTATACACGCGAGAACTTAAGTTTGTCGTACTGCTACTGTATGTGCTGCACTGATGATATGATACCATTTTTTTTTTTCACACTTCTACTTTCCAGTTTCTGGACAAGCCATGGTCACAGGTGTCGTCCCTTCTCCCCCCCGGTTGTTGCCTATAATTTTTATGGCGCATAGGGTTCAGCAATCCCACTGCTCATCGATTTTTCATGGAATGTTGCTAACTCACGCCTTCGCGCTTTCCGCAAATCAATTCGTTCACAAGAAAAAGTCCCCACAAATTTATACGAGTATGCACTCGGGGGGATTCGAACTCACGAAACTGACCTATACCACGCTCGAGGATAACCTGATACGCCACCGGGGCGACCGGCTTACATGTACTGCTGTGCGTATTATTTCTGCATTTTATTCCATTACACACCACACGCCTCGGGCTCTACTCGAACTGATCCTTAGCACGAGTGCCCGACAAGGTAAACCCCAAACATACATACTCCATACTTCTGCAAGAGAAGCTACAAATACGTAAGCTGGGTCATACCTTCCTTTCTCTCAAATCTCAGAACACAATTCAACCTCAATCATTCATCGTGGGGGCTAGTGGGGGGATTCATCATTCTCAAATCAGCATAAAAAAAGTCAAAACGGAAAACATCAGCAGCAAGCAAAGACAACAAAGTCTACGTGCCTGGTGCTGACGTAAAGCCCTTGTCGACGGCGCGTTGGTGTCGACGACGCGTTGGACATTTCTCCTTCACCCCTCTCGCTTTGGGCATCTCATCCTTTTGCGTGCATGCTCCGCCCCTCAACCGATGATGCAGACCCTTCCACCAGTGCCCACCATCGCTCTCTCCCTCTCTCGCTTCCTCGGGGGCCACGTTCCCCTCATCGACCACAACCACCTGCGGATGTACGAGTGCTTAAGCAGTCCAGACAAAGAGCTTATCTGTCAACACGTTTTTAGCCCCCGCTCTTGCATTCTCCACCTCTCCTCCCGCACCTGCCGGTGCTGTAGCGCTCTCGTTTTCTCCTCTGTTTCCAGCGCGAAGCGGACCTTCGGCCTCATGCCTTTGTCTACGCTGCTGTTGCTGCTAGGGCCACTGCACTTCGTCGTCGCTCAAAACTCCACATTTTCCTGCGGTTTCAGCCTCTGCTGCTGGTCGTGCTGATGACGTGGCTGCGCTTCATCGTTGGGTCAGGTGCAGCAACCCCCTGACTGATGCTGCCTCTGTTGCCGACGGAGCTGCTGCGCCTGTTGTTGCTGCTGCCTCACAGCGCCTTCGCCCCGAGTACCGCGCGCACCTTGCTGCTGCGGTTGTTGGGCCGGCATCTCTTTTTCGTTGCAGGTGCAGCAATCCTCTGACTGCTGCTCTCCCTGCAGGCGGGGCGACTGAGGCAGCTGCTGCTTCCGCAACAACTGCTGCTTTCCAGCGCCTTCGCGACCAGCACCGTGCAGATCTACCAGTTCGGCTCATCTTTGGCTTTACTGGGATCGCTTTGTTGCTGCTGGGGCGAAATATTCTCTCTCTTCTCTCTCACGCTCTCTCTCTCTTCTCACGCTCTCTCTCTCTTCTCACGCTCTCTCTCTCTTCTCTCGCTCTCTCTTCGCTCAAAGCCACTTTTGCATGGAGTTTCGGCATCACGTCCTCTTGAAGCTCGCGCTCCTCGTCGAGAAGTCGAAGTACCTCATGCACCATCGACAACCGCCAGGACCAAAACATAGTCAAGGCAGACACCTCTTCTTCATACGACGTTCGTAGGGCTTCCTCCGCGAGTCCGACCTCTCTTTCCTGCTTTTGCAACGCTACCTGGATCTCGAGTAGCTTTATTTCCTCTCTTACATACTCCACGCTTTCCTTCTTCATGCCAACGTCCTTTTGGGCTGACATGAGCTGGAATTTCCCTCCTCTCTGGGCTGGCCTGGACTACGCTCACCAATAGAAGACGACCCGGATTAATTCAACTATTACGTAATAGTGTGCTGATTAGCCTATAAAGGAGTACACGCAGTTGGCGCGGGAAGGCGTGGTGGTGACTCATCGGTGACACAGAACTCTTTTATAATATCCAGCCGTCGAGGCTGACTCGGCCTCCTCTGGAGCAAACAACGAGTGACAGCTCATGGCAAATCATTGTGGGAAACATCCGGCCAAACAATCCCTCACACCTTATACACGAATCCCTTACCAATATATGGAACTCCCTGATATAAGATGGATCATGACCGTCGTGTTCATGAGAACAATCAACAGTTCATATTATGTTAGTAGTGTGATAGTATTAACAAGTGGTCTTATTGCGTCTTATCGTTTAGGAAGGGCCTTGCAGCAATTGGCAATTGAAGCATCAGCAGCATCATGCTGCGCGTGTGGCGTGCATCTCCTCTAATCTCTAATCTCCCATTGCACTTCGGACACACTGTGGGACACTAGACACTTGTAGAGTAGACACACACCCTACTCCCATATATCCCATTTGCCCGGTTTGGTTGGCGTAGACGGTGCTGTAGTAATGATACCAGGTATTGCCTTAAATAAATCCACACCTGGCCCCTGCTGTTGCCACAAAGGGGTTCATCATGCTGCGCGCGTGGTGTGTATCTCCTTAAATCTCTAATATCCTCCCGTTGCACTTTGGACACACTGTGGGACACTAGACACTAGACACACACCCCTACACCCCTACTCCCATATCCCATTTGCCCGGGTTGGTTGGCGTAGACGATGCTGTAATAATGATACCGCTGGTGATCCGAAACTAAACCCTACTGTAGCTACTCGTATCCACCATAGGCCCGCCAACAAGAAACTCCTACGATCGTGTTTCGTATTTCGAGTGAACCTCATATTCTTAAGTTGCTCAAGGTCAGGTCCACTTTCTTTTACCAGGTATCAGGTTTCTAATCCGCCGAAGGTATTGAAACGTGTTTTTATTATAGCTTGTTCATGTCCATGCCGGATAATCGGAAAATATGTCCCTTGCCTCGAATTCCCGACGGCAATAAGTGCTGGAGGGAGTGGCCCGCGTAGACTGCTACCTGCAGCCACCAGCGACATACTACCAGGTACCACGTGATTCATAACATGGAAACGAAGCACAATGATGTATACAGCCAATCTGAGATACTTGTGCATAGTTCTTTCATTCACGCCGTCAACCTCATCCGCACCGTCCCGTGGCTCTCTCTCCGCGTTGCCACTGACTTCAAACTATCCCTTCTCTCCATAATGAATGTGTACCCTGGTACCAGGTACTGGTTGTACATATCATATCATACCAGCCCAAGTTCATTGCTATACTGCACGTACTTTGTATAAGCCTGGTACCTGATAGTATGTATCGTGCGTACAAAACCGAACGAACTACAGACACATCAAGGCGCAATGTCGGTATGGCGAACATCAATTTGGGGGATATTAGCCTTCCCGACCTTGCTCATGGCGCGCAGAGTTGGGTCTGTACAGGGGCGTGTTGAAGCGGTGCGATACTCGCCTCGAGCAGTACCCACGTGCCAAGGACGGCCTGCTGGTCTGTTTCATACAACTCTAACGGTAACTTCATGCTACGACTGCTCTCGTCACGCTCGAGCACCACACGGTGGTAGTCGTACACATGGCGGGTACGTTGCTGTGCTTTACGTGCAATCCCGTTAACTGCGTAGTTTGGTTGTGCAGATGTGCGAATGGACCGGCGGGCCGCCCGTCACCGTTTTTCGTGTATGATGGATGTCGCGTGCAAAGGGGCCTACTCGAGGAAGCATTTGTCGTTCGATATTTTTTGTCTGCTCTTCCTCTCAATGGCGGCGTCGGCAGGACGTTAGATTTTGAAGAGTGAGGTCGGGGGTTGGATTCTCATTTTCATCCGACAATCTACAACAAAAAAAATGGAAAATATGTATAGTATAATTGTGATTTTTTTTTTTCCTTCGGGCACATCTCTTCGTGCTCGCACCTTTGTCCCAAATGTCGGATGGGGTGGGCACAATTCGACCGTCGGGGTCACGTTGCCGGAGGTCTGGGCGCGATCCGTGCAGTGTGTCGCGCGTGGCAAGCTTTTAAACTTCTTTGGCCTTGAGCGCACATAAGGCAAATCCCCGAGTTTCCGCATGATCCCTGGAGTTTGGGTTTCTGCATCCCCTATCCCCGTGTACGCACGTAAGATTTTGTTCCAAACCGCGTTTTTCTGCTCGTAGAGGGTACACGTAGGCGCATCTCCCTATTTTTGCACAGAGCACCGCGCTTCGATCCTGCCGCCCAGCAGCAGTCCAGCCCCCTAGCAGCAGCAGCCTGCAACTCTCTGGGCGTGTGGCTGCTGTTGTAGTAGCTGATTTCTTTGATCGAAGCCTGCGCTACCCGCCTTACGCCGCTACTTCTCACTGATGCTGCTGCTACTGCTGCTTCTGTCAAGTGCCAAGTGACATGCCGGCGTAAATTGTAAGAATCGTTTGAATATCATATTAGTACTCAAACGGTCCTTATATTTATGTTCAGGTTGGTGTGCTTCGTACGCATACATTTCCCTATTTTGGCACAGAGCACTACGCTACGATCCTGCCGCCCAGCAGCAGTCCAGCCCCCTAGCAGCAGCAGCCTGCAACTCTCTGCGCGCGTGGCTGCTGTTGCAGTAGCTGATTGCTTTGATCGGAGCCTGCGATGCTCTACCCGCCTAAACGCGCTACCTCTCGCTGCTGCTGCTACTGCTGCTCCTGTCTAGTGTCAAGTGGCATGCCGGCGTAAATTGTAAGAATCGTTTGAATATCATATTAGTACTCAAACGGTCCTTATATTTATGTCCAGGTTGCGTGTATGATATCGTACCATACCAAGAGAGCACAACGCTACAGCTCTGCCGCACTGCAGCAGCGGTAGGCAACACCATTTATGTAAGATCGCAGATGACAGACAGCAGACAACATGCGGAGAGCACAACGCTACAACCCTGCCGCACAGCAGTGGTAGGCAAACCATTTATGTGCGCGTGGCGTGTCGTCGCTATGCTGCGGCGAGTGCTTGTGTCGGAGCCTGTCATTTGTCACCCGACCACACCACACGTTTCTGCTGTACACAGGAGCCTTTAGAAGTAGTAATAATTTAGATGGACCAACCAACCCATCCTTACACATTTACGTCCACAGAGGCAGTTTTTTAACGAGTATTTTCCTGTTTTTTAAATTAGCCAGTCTATCACACCTTGAACCTGTCTCGCTGACGATGCTTCTCTCTTCTCTGCGTGCTTCGCTTGCTAGTCAGCAACCAGACAGACTGATCCAAGGTTCCTTTTGCTATACCAAGACAAGTGCAAGTAACCACCCGCGTTGATCTCATTGGTCAACGTGCAATAACCCCAAGCTTCTTCCGTACGTACGAACAAAACCCTTATTTTCTCGTGCCTCGATAATAGTACGTTTTTTTTGCGTAGATCGCAGATGACAGGCAGCAGCAGACAACGTGCGGAGCGCAAAACGCTACTACCGTGGTAGGACCATGTGCGCGTGCCGTATCCTCTCCTTACGGCGGCGAGTTGCTTTTGCCATAGCCTGTCACGTATTGTCCTCTTGCTCCCTCGTTCTCAATACACTTGTAGGTGCTTCGTATTTACGTAGTATTCTACAGTAAGCCGCATCCCACGCCACACGTGCCCCTTCTCGCTTCCTGGCGGTCCCTAACCTGGAGGTCGAAGTGTGACGCTCTTCTCGAAATCATACATATGATACGGTGTAAAAGTTTTGTGTGTTGTGTGTATTTTCTCAACAACAGATCGGTCGTGGCACGTCTATCTCGTGTACCCCAAAAGTGCTAAAAGTTCTGCTGCTATTGAGTACACCCAAGAAGTACTGCGGGTAAAATGGAAATTCATTATTTTTCCGGGTCATCTTTTTTTGTATGTACAAACAAATGGTCATTTCGTCTGGTAGTGATAATAATCATGTGTCCTTGCGCCACTCCCCTAGGCACTTCCTGGAGGGGAACCTTGTGTATACGTATATATCTCACGTGTCAAGAACTTGCCAAACTCACACACTTGGAAACAAGAAGAAAACTCTTGACTTCCTGTTTCCCTCTGTGTTTCCAATTGTTTTTTCTTATTTCTTACTATTAGGGCCCAGATGACCGAGGAACTTGCCTAATCGAAATCCGTTTTTATTTTTATAATTGAATTTAATTTGCATTCGATTGGTCAAAAAATGAATCACCGAGCAGGCATTTTCAGAATACTACGAAAAATTGAATGCAACAAAGAAGTACAAAAATACTTATTTGGTCGAATTTGGTTGAAAATCGAAATTAAATTTGGGGAATTTGTAAACCTAGGCATGGCATGTTCCATGTAACCGAAGCCGGCCGCGCGAATTGGTGCCATGTCGGTTGATTGAGAGACGAGAAGCCACCATTGCGAGAGGTAGGACCGCCGGAGCGGCCGCTGCGCGGCCTTCGAAGGCCATCAGGACAGCCTAGACCGCCTGCAACACATCGAAAACAATCGAGACCGCCGCAAACCCCGTTTTTCGTCGCCCTGCACCTCGAAACTTCACGACCAAGTACCACATCACGATTTCGCTCAGAAGTTCGACCGTTATATCCCCGTCGCTGCTGTCCGTGTGGGGCGGCGGGGCGGCGCCAGCCCATCCAAGAGACGCCTAGAGCCATAGCCTTCTAGCCGCTGCCGGCAAAAACAATTTGCCGCTGACCACGGAGCTCCGGGCAGGACGCGAGCCATCGCTTGCCTCGGTCGTTGCCCACGGGTGTTCGTTGACCGTTTTGCGCTTTCTTAATTCTAGAACACACTACGCCGTTCCTTGATAAGAAGCAGAGTCGATTTTTTCGTGTATTTTTTATGAAATTAAAAAAATAAAATTGAACTACGATTTTCCGTGCTCTTCGTTGATCTGGACCCTTATACGTACTGTTTTCCATTTTTTTTTTCTTGCTCTTTGTTGCCAACAGTCTGGTGTGTTGGCTTTCACCCTGTCCGGTTTTGTTTTCGCGCGTGTTCAATGCGGTTCTTTTTTTTAAACATCCCTTACCTTCGCACATTTCTTTTATAAAAAATATTTCAAGGATGTTAGCTGTGAGTTCGACGAATTTCGGCTCAATACTCATGTTTGCAAGCTGCGTTGTTGGTACTTGTAATATACTACTAATATATGGGTGAGTTTTTTATTGGGAGGGGTCTTATTTTTTGTCCACTGTAATGGTTAGCGCTGGCTTTTTTACTTTAGGTGGGGAATCTTGAGCTAGATCTAACATCATATCTATTTTACAAGTTTATTACTGTAGTTTCCAGTTATAATGCTCTATCATATTTATGGTAGGTGGTTTATGTTGTTTTTGTCCCCTCTGCTTTAATATCGGGAGGAGTACGAATACAGAGTATTATTAGTTATCTAATGTGTTAATATTAATGCAGCATTCGAGAATAAAAGTCGGCTGCTCCCCCCCCCCCAAAAAAAAAGTCTCTGTGGGACTCGAACTCACGGTTCCAAATTGATACGCTGTCACTCTAACATTTTATAAAAGTATTTTCAGGACGTTAGGTGTGAGTTCGACCAATTGCGGGTCAGTACTCTTATTTGCAAGCTGCTTGTTGGTATTTGTAATATACTATGTGGGTAATTTTTTTCTCAATGGGAGGGGTCCTATTATTTTATCCCTCCCTAGATGTAACTCAGATTGAGGTTTACTAAAGCAGGCTCTTCTCTCTTCTCCCCTCTCCCCCCTCCCCATGACTACAACTGTGTGCGCCTATTGTAGTATGGACTGCAGTCCATTAGTATCTGTTTGATTCGTATTCACTATCTTGAGCACACTAAGTATTTTAATCTAGATGAAGAGAAATACAATATGCGGGGAATCTCGGTTTGTTAGTTCCCGTCGGTATGTTGTATATTCAAGTTGTTACTAACTTCCCACCATAAATATCGGAGAACGTTGCAGGGGATGTTGCAAGGAACTTGACTATAGGGCGGTTTGTCGGTAAGTACAACTACCCGTAGAGTACATCTGCCCGTAACATGGGTATTGTGCCGTATTGATCAGGCGACGGTCAGCCCCACCTTCATCACTCCCTAGACCTTCTTCTCTCTTACTTTTCTCCTCTCCTTCGGTTCCATGTTGTTGTTTTTTTGGCCACATAGCGCCACTTCCAAACTATTAAAATATCTTCTTTTTTCTTCACAAGTGATCCTAACAGACACTTTGGTGCCACCTCTGCAACTCTGCACTGAGACAGAGCCTCAAGAAGTGTCAATGTTTCAGGTTATGAGCCTCGCCGTTGATCTATGTATCTACTGGCCCCACGCAATGGCGTCCCGCTGAGTTCGCCAAGCGTTTCCGAGAAGTTCGAGGAAGGATTTGCATTTCATCAAGTGCGGCGGAATTTTGGAATTTTCTCTAAGGAGCAAGATAGTCTCGACACCGCAGAAGCATCGCATTTACAAGTACATCAAATACTTCTCAGGGATATTCGAGATAAGAGACTGCTTTCACGCTTTACGCGAGAAGCAGGTAAGAACACTGCTAGCGCTATATCACGCATGTAGCAGGTAGGGAGTCTGGGTTTGTGAGCGCTATCGGGCACGCGAAGTCGTTATTAAAAGCGTTTCTTCAAGCTACCCAGTAGTACAAAGTACGTAAAGGACTTCGCCCTCGTGCATTTTTTAGACTAGAAAACCAAAAGCTGTAAGACGTGCGGCACGGTCGTGGGCAAATCAGCCCAAACGAGGCATATCATCTCCGGCTGCTTTGACGCTTGCTTACAACCTAAAAGCATGGGACAGACAAGGAGACCACTTTTCAGCATCTGCTTGAAGCTTCCAAGCTTCACGCATGTATCAGACTCAAAGAAACGGAGTACTGTATCTCCACGTAACATTTTTTCAAGTTTCCTCACGTCGAAGTATTACTTCAAACTCAATCATGCGTCATTCCGGGATCTCTGATATTGTAAGGACGGCCATGTACCGAACCCGATCAAATTCGTCCTCGACCATCTATGGCGAGAAGAGGCCAACACGAGCTTTAAAATACAGCCAGGATGTTGGCGAGTTGGACACGGAGTCTGGCGCGGAGGAAGCACCGCCGGCAGACACAGCTGTGACTACACAGCTTTACAGCAGTTTCGATCCGCTCAAGCTGCACAGCAGTTTTGATCCGCTCAAGCTGCATACAGCAGTGCACCATGCATAGAACAAACCAACACGGCAATAACACGTTAACGGTTGAACGGGGGGGGCAAAAAGCGGCTAATGCCGTTACCCTTGTTTAGGCCTACTACATGGCCAATTCTACATCAAGAGTAGTGCTGCATCCAGTACTACCACCATCGACAACACGTCATCAACTGCTACGAGTAAATCGGATCGAGAAGGCGTCGGCGATATCTACTCGTACAACAGCAGTACCTTCCACGACAAGGAGCATCGCGATCTGCAACAGAGGTTACCACTCTTTCGACCAAAACAACTTCATCTACGGCGTTAAACATCAAGAGGCTCACCTGTAGGAACCATCCTTAGCGTTGAGCTGCATAGCATTCCACCGAGCTTGCACACAACGGGGAAAAATCTCCCTTTTTTCTTGATGGGTAAACGACATCATCGCTAAGTGAAATCCAGCACAGCTCCAGCTCGACGACATCCTCACCGCGGCTATCCCCAAATACGTGGCTGCTAGCATCTCAAGCCTGTTCCGTACCAGCTACGTGACTCGCCAGCTAGCGTGCAAAGAGCTCAATTGACATCGCCGCAGCCATCGTACAAGCAACACGAAATCGGGGTTTCGACCTTTCTATTTGGCATTTCCTGACGAGTACTGGGGGCGCTTAAATTGCACCGCATTGCATTATGGCGGAGCACGGCATGAAAAGCGCCAACACCAACAACGGCATCTGGGGCTGCACTCCACGAGCAGCACCAGGACACAACGACGGCGAAAGGACAGGATACCATCACTCTTGATCAGGTCTACGTCTCCGTCTACATCAATCATCGCCAATCATCATCATCATCGTCATCATCTACACGAGGTCTTCTTCTTTAGCTAGGAAGACACGAGCACAACGAGCCTTTTCAGCACCAACAGCAGCAACATCAACATCAACAGCATTACGAACGCGAGCTAGGTTTTTGCCATTGCTTATTTTCGTTTTTTGTGTTTGGGGGTGTATCTTTTTCTCTCGGCATTCTTGCTTTTTGCTTTACGGTGTACGTACCGGTAGTAGTAGCTAGTTTCGTATTCATACATACGTGTACTACTTTCTAATACTACTAGTTGTAGTAGTTTACAAGAAGCACGCACCATGAAAGCCCATTCAAAGCATGGCTATTTTGCGTACTGGACTCGACGTCGAGTTCTTTCATTGGCTTCTTAGTAGCTTTGTTTTCGGAGTATTAACAGCAGTTTGTTAACTAGAAAACACGGTTGAGTTCCAACGACTGGCTGTTATTATTAGTACGCATGAGCGTAGTACACTTTATTTCGTGTGAACTGTAGTCAACGATAGAAGTAGTATCACCTTTGTTGTACTATTGTATGAACAAGTACTGTTCCGTAGTAATGCGAACACGTTATGCTCACCGACTGTAAGTGGTACATGCATAGTCTAGTGCAATATAGCAATAGCACTGATGCCATCGTGAGTCCACAATTTCTGAAGGTGGTACATGAACAGTGCAGTATAGCACTGAAGACTTAGTAAGTCCACTCTTTCTGTAGGTGGTACGTGTGCACAGTCCAGTATAGCGCTGGACACATGGTAGTCCACACTTTTCTGTAAGTCGTACGTGTGCACACAATGAAGCATAGCGCTGGACACATGGTAAGTCCACGATTTCTGTTTTTTTTTTTTTTTTTCATTTCCTAGGATTCGATTGAAGGGGCGCAGTAACAGTACAACATATACGTTCTGACGTTTTCTTTTTCCAGGATATAAGTCGTTGATCATCAAAACAGCATCGCGAGTATAGCTTTGATGGTACGACGGCACTCATAGGCTATTACTGTACTATCTGTGTTCGTAGATTTTCTTTCGAGTACGTACATACATGCATAAAACTGAATAGTACGCATTTCCATTTTCGTACTGGACAAGCGTCCACAGTGGTCTATTTTCTTCGCTTTCATTTAGCTCTAGGTATTGATTCAGGGGGCGTACACCCAGCAGACTGGTTTGCGCTTCTTATCTAGAGTATTTCTCCCTGGTACTTACACCACGCGTAGAATTTTGTGACAGGATTTCATCCATATTTCGGCTGTTCTTACAAAAAATCTGATATATTGTTCCATTCGTATTTTGATTCTCTTGAACGACATGGTTACTTACATATTACCGCTTTCCATTCACAGGTCTGAACATGGCGTACCGTTTGTGCTTATTCTTTTGAGTATGTAATTCCTCTAGCTATTGACTTCTGTTCAAAGGGGGCGTATTGTACTATGGACTGCAGTCCATTAGTATCTGTTTGATTCGTGGTCACTATCTTGAGTACATTAGGTATCTCAATCGAGATGAAGAGAAATAAAATATGCGGCGAATCTCGGTTTGTCAGTTCCCGTCGATATGTTGTATATTCAAGTTGTTACTAACTTCCCACCATAAGTATCGGAGAACGTTGCAGGGGATGTTGCAAGGAACTTTACTGTAGGACGGTTTGTCGGTAAGTACAACTACGTAGAGTACATCTGCCCGTAATATGGGCATTGTGCCGTATTGATCAGGCGACGGTCAGCCCCACCTCGACCACTCCCTAGACCATCTTCTCTCCTACTTTTCTCCTTCTCTCCTTCGGTTCCATATTTTGGCCACATAAGCGCCACGTTCCAACTATCTTCTTTTTTCTTCACAAGTGATCCTAACAAACACTTTGGTGCCACCTCCGCAACTCTAAGCACTGAGACAGAGCCTCAAGACGTGTCGGTGTTTCAACGCCTTCGTTAGTATCATATCGCGCGAAGACTTATTCAACCTTCCCTCGTCGTCTCGCATCGAATTGCGCCTTCATTGCATGGCCGAATCACCTTGCTGCACTTGCAATCTATATCTCTGTCTTGCAGTTTGTGACGACATAGTTCGCCTGTCTAGGAGGCATCAGCACGGACACGTGTTGTGCTGAATGTCATGTAGATGGGTGGAAATATCAGTTTCATGTGAAGAGCACACAGCAGTACTCGTACTGCTGTACAGAGTGTCCATGATTTCCTGGTATTATACTACTGGCCCATGTACCGATATGATACTATTTAAATACTGCAAAGCATCAACACTCTATGTAGTAGAGGCAGGAGGTACATAGAGTGGATACCCCGATTTAAGAACGACCATGATAAGAGCGTTCGCGATTAAGAGCGGTCAATTCGGCATGTCCCGCCTATACTAAAAGCGATATATTTCCCACTACAACAGATGAGAGCGATGCTGCTTTTACTGGAAACCCGTTTTGGGGGATAGATTACTTGGAATTTGTATCGGGAGGGGTTTTGGGATTCTAAAGGGGTTAAAAGCGCTTGTTTCGGCTTGTCACGGGATGCTCTTAAATCGGACTACGCACTGTATTCAAAATGACAGCAACAGTGGTATGTATGTTGGAGATAGCGCCCGCAGTACAGTAGTGCATAGAGTGGACGTAATATATTGGAACGTTCTCCTACCTGCAGACTAGATGCCATGTTCTCTGGTACTGTACTAATGGGCCAGCAGCTCGAGGTTGTACCCGGCCAGAGGGATCGTACCCGCTCCGAGCCATTTTCGCAGGGGTTCGTGTGCACTCGTCCAAACCTGAAAATGCGGATGTGCGGTGCGTTCCAAACCTGGTACTGGTAGACCGCGTAGAAGGAAAAGTTGCCATCACCTTGGCACTGAACCTTCTCCGCACTCTCAGCAGGGGCAGCGTGGGAGGGAGGTGCACAGGTGAGTTGGGTCGCGTTTCCTTGCCCCGCCAAGGTCGCAGAATGAAGGAGGGTGCCGAGATCATCATTATGAAGGTGTCATGGTATAGCTTGTCGTCGAGGTATTCTGCACAGCCTAAGCGATCCATGGCTTTGAAATATGTGAAGCGGACGGAGGCAGCCGAGTGTTGGTTGCGGAGAGAGCCGACGATATGGCCGCGGAGAGAGCTGACAGGCGCAGCATAAGCAGTATTAATAGTCGCAGCAGCTGCAGACAGCAGCAACACCATTGCACCCACAAACCGTAAAAGAGGGTTTTCCGCAATTTGCCAATGCGAATGACACCACGGTATACGTTTTTTCAGCCCAGGGTCAATTTTTTCTGCCATTATTGGAGAAAAGATTATAAATGTACGTTTGTTATATCTCAAGAAGTCTCGCATTAGTTATTTTAACGCAGACAAGGAACGTTCGCCGTCGTGCCAAGAAAGCCTGCCAGCGTTGGGGCAACTCCCCAACTACATCTGGACCGGTCGTGAGGTCCTCGTTAATTACTACCACTCGAAAACCCCACGAAGATTTATGAGACAGGCCAACCCGAAACTTATGCCCCGCTCCTTCCCCTGCGGGGCAAAGTAGCATCTCACAAGCAATACGAGCTCACTCGCTACAACGACAACAGATCGCACCGACTTGTTGCAACCTGATTCCCCCCTTTTCTTGAGCCACAGGGCGGGTGGGTGGGAAAGTCGATCGATAACATGTCCCGGTGTCTTTTACCACGCCGCGATAACGCTACCCCCAATCAACCACGCCAAGTACGACCAGCTACGACCGAAGAACCAGTTATCTCCTTCGTGTATCCCGCACTCTCGTAGCTCGTTGCCTTCACTGTCTTGTGCCGACTGGAGACTGCACGCTCGTGCGGCGTGCTAGTCTGTCGGCCTACTTACAATCTCGAATTAAACCGCCTCACAAACGCCGGTTTCCTGCGGAAACCTACAGTTTGTTATAGCTCAAGAATTGTCGCATTAGTTATTTTTACCGCAGGCAAGGCAAGCCCGCTGTCGTGCCAAGAAAGCCTGCCAGTGTTGGGGCAACTCCCCAACTACACCTGGACCGGTCGTGAGGTCCTCGTTAATTACTACCACTGCGAAAACCCCTTGAAGATTTATGAGACAGGCCAGCCCGAAACTTCGCCCCGCTCTCTCCCCTGCGGGGCAAAGTAACATATCTCGCCATAAGGCCGGCCGGGCCATAAACCGTCCCTCCCGATTAACACTAACGCGTTAACCCTATTTCCCTTGTATTTGCGAGTGCAAACGGAGGCGGAGTGTGGTCCTTCCGACGCCTCCCGCACACACGTCAGGCACTCACCACTTACTACCATCTAGCTGCGCGCTAAGTTGCACGGTGGCACATCTTACACCGCCAACTGGGCTGCCCCTCTGATTCTTCCCGAACGTAATGCGTACTGTGCCCGGTCTCTACCGCTACTATCGATGACGAGTCTCAGCCCTGCTATCGCTTCCATCCACAAGAACGGTTTCCACCCCCGAGACGGAAGCCTGGCCGTCAAGGGCAAACCCCCTGAAGCCGCGGGTGCCTAGCGAGGAGATCCAGCCGCGCTTAGACGGCTTTCACACCGGACCCTCCCCCCCGTCAGGCTCCCCTAAGTTCGCTAACCGGTCTCCGACACCACCAACCGCGCCAGTGCGGACTTCGAGTTCGCCCTATTCCCGAAACGCGACGTTTACCTACCCCTCGAACAAAGTGAGCCCGCGATGCGTCAAGCGAAAACGCGGGGTGAAAAGTCCGTCCACGTACGCCCATAACTCCGACGCTGAACCTACCAGGAATACGCCAACGCGAGCCCAGACCATGTGGCGTTTCCTCCGTCTACCATATATGCAACAACTTGGCACCAATATGACTACCGGGACCATGACGTGGGCAACCGGACCTGCGCGCTTTCTATTCTACCCTGTATTCGCAAGGGCGGTAGGGGAGGATTGTTCTCCACCTCGACACATGTCACGTCGCATTTTACACTAGCGGCAAGCCGGATTTTTGTTTTCAACTGAAGTGCAACTCGTAGCATATTCAATATTTGTCACGGCTTCCAACCCGTGGTCGCAACGACATTGACCGTGTCCGTTCGCTTTGGACCCTCTCCCTCTGGGCGGCGTTAACCTGGCCGTCAACGGTGCACCGCTGGGAGCTAAGGATGCGCGTTGAGTAGTCCCGGCATCGCTGTTGACCGCTCCGACCGGTGTCCCACTCCGTCTCCACCTCGTTCGTGGGCCGGGTTTGAGCAATCGTGCACCCCCACTCTCTTGCAACTTGTCTTCGCCGCCTTGAGCCGCACCTGCGCTGAAAAACGATATATCCCGTCGTGCCGCACCTGCGCTTCGCCGAGAAAACGACACGCAGTTTGCATCCGGCGGGATTCGGGGCGAATTCGAATGTCCGGCAGTCTGGTTCCGGCGCAGTAAAGGAGCTAAATAGTGGGGCGATGCGAGTTCCCAATCCGCGTGAGGATCGTGTGCTCCTGCTTCCATGCCCGCGACAATTAGTATATGCTCCCGTCGAGAGACCCGGTACCAGAGAAGCCGCTACCCAAAGCTTGCACTTTGCTCTGCTATATTTCGTCCGCCCTGTGTATTCCTTCTCGCGCAACAAGTAGCGCTCAATGTAAAGTTGACGGGTCCCAACCTGCGTACATACATGCTGCGAAATAGATTATATTGCGGGTTGTGCGTTGTGCGGCACATGTATACGTCGTGTGCACCAGGGATGCCATCGGCCTGTTAGGCCCAGCATGTTGACGTTGTTATGCGGTTCTTACTGACGCGTAACGTATCTGCGCGTTCCGCCGACCGGCGCTGGCGTGCGTGTCTCTACCCGGCTCACTTCTTCCTCCGTGCCTCTTGTCCATTTGCTCCCTATCCCTGTGGTTGCACCAAGTACGAACTGTGCGGATATTCTGGGACGGAGGGGCCAAGCCGCGGCATTGTACGCACGTTTCGAGCGGAGTCCGTCTCGTTCGCTGTGAAATTTAGTGATCGGTTTTCGTGACGGACGGCCGTATCCTTAAATCTGTGCACGACGAAGAGTATCAAAACCCAACGCGCCGATTACCTGTTCCGGCCTATCGTCCATGCTTGTCGGTTCCCGGATCTGTTCACTCGGTGCGCACGCTACATTTTTCGTGTTCGACCGCAGCCGATCTCACTCGCCCGTACCACGGCGACCCTGACCGACCGAAGGACACTCGACTACTAGTTGTTCCTCTACTCGCACAGTAGAGTGTGGCCAACACTTGGGGGGCGGCGCTTCCGCGCCTAGTTACTGAGACACCCGGTCCGAATCATTCTCTGCGTTCATGCGTCCATGGTTATCTCTGTTCTGCATCTCCATACATGTAGTTGATTACCGAGACCTTATGGGTTATGGTCGTGGTGACGCGCGTAGTACGAGGTTTCGTGCGCGGCTGCCATCTGTGTCTTTAAGGCATTTCTTCTGACCTCACCTAGTTTTCCCCGCACCACTGATGATTGCTCAGCGGCGCTTCAACGGGTGCCATGCTGCTGTGCACGGTCCAACGGTCCCGGCCCGCCCCTAACGGGGCTACCTTCGCCACGACCCCTCTTGTGACTATTGTGGTCGAATCGTCGCTTGCACGGAATTCTTGCAGGTTGCCGAAATATCACTGTATTTGCATGGCATCGACCGGAAGGGCTACCACAGGGCCTCCCGGAGCTCTAGCTGCGGCGACCAGAAGGGCTACCACAAGCCCTCCCGGGGCTTTGGCTGCGGCGCCCACGCCTCCGCATTACTGTTTCACCAGAGTCGTAGCAATGCCCTGCTAGCGTTTGCAGCAGAGCCGTCTGCCGCGTGCTTCGACATTCCCTCACCGAGTTTTAACTCATACGTATATTCTTCCTGCTAACAGTTCCGTAATCTGAATTCGGTTCGAGGTTGACCGAGCGACTCCCCACGAGGAATCCGCAAGCGTTCTGACCCGCTACCCGTCCGCGATTCGACCGGAGCGAACGTTTCTGTGGCTAAACGTGACCGGGGTGCGTTTCACCTCGCCACGGCCCGGAACGGCCACTGTTTCAGTCTTGCCATGGGCACGTGTTCGGGGACATATTGTTTGGTTGGCGTTCCCCGTTCTGGAGGATGATGTACAGCGGAGGATATTTCGTGAGTGGTACAGCGACAGGGAACATTCGTTCGTTGCGAGTTTCCAGCAGGCTCGGTACTGCCGACTTGCTCAAAGCGTGGGCCAAGGGCCCTCCGCCTTCTGCTGTGGTACGGATATGAACCACCGACAGAGTACGGCCATCCGACCCTCTGTTCTCCCCTTGCTTACGGTACTGAACCAAGGCGCGGGTTGCACTGACCCAGTACGAATGCCGTACGGGGTCTGGTCTTCTACGCAGACTAGCACGTGCGAGCCATCCTTTGACTGCCTGGCCGGGTGTTCAGCAGCCCCGCGGCGGCCGAGTCCGACAACTTGCTTCAAGTTTACCTACTCACGTAGCGTCTGGGCAAGGATCCCCGGACGGTACAGGCCACCCGCACGGCAAAGAGATACAGGCCTCACGCGCTCGCGCGAATGCAGGTTGTGCAACTGAATGAGCGCCCGGCACGGTCGATACCGACGACTCATGCGGGAAGGGGGTACAGGCCCCGCACACTCACGCGGCGGCTGAACGAGGGTCCCACGAGATCAGTACAGACGATGCCCGCGGGAAGGGGCACAGCCCCCACACCCTTGAACGACTGCAGGTGGTTAATCTAGAAGAGAGTCCCGTGAGGCCGGTGCGGACAACACTCGCGGAAGGGGTACAAGCCCCTCACACTCGAACAGTGGGTGAAATAGGGCGTCCCGCTGGAGAGGGTGCAGGCCCCTCGTGCACAAGCAGCGCCAACTGATAACCCTGAACGAGCGTTCCGCGGAGTGGGTAGATACGGCATTGCAGAAGGGATACAGCCCCTTCGCACTCAGACAACGGCGGAACATGGCGTTCCGCGAGGTAGCTACTGACGATGCCCGCGGGAGGGGGTACAGGCCCCTCGCGCGCAAGCGGCAACGGGTGGTGATACTGAACGAGCGTCCCGCGGGATCGGTAGAGACAAATCACGCGAAAGGGGGTGCAGGCCCCACGCGCTCGAACAGCGGCTGGCAGGTCGTCCCGCGGGGTCGGTACAGACGACGCCCGCGAGACGCGCCCGCGGGAGGGGGTATAAGCCCCTCGCGCGCAAGCAACACACTGTGAACCTAGATGAGAGTCCCGCGGTCGGTACAAACGACCCCGCGCGAGGGGGTATAGGCCCCACGCACTCACGTGACTGCATGCGACAAACCGAAACGAGCGTCCCGCGAGGTCGACACGGACGACACTCGCGAAAGGGGGTGCAGGCCCCACGCACCCGGACAGCGACGGGCCGGGCGTCCCGCACGGTCGGTACAAACGGCGTCCGCGGGAGGGGGTACAGGCCCCTCGCGCGCAAGCAGCAACACATTGTGGACCTGGATGAGCATCCCGCGCGTCGGTACAGACGACACCGCGGGAGGGGGTACAGGCCCCACGCACTCACGTGACTGCAGATGCTAAACTGAAACGAGCGCCCCACGAGGTCGGTCCAGACGACACTCGCGAAAGGGGGTACAGGCCCCACGCACTCAGACAGCGGCTGGCAGGGCGTCCCGCGGGGTCGGTACAGACGGCGCCCGCGGGAGGGGGTACAGGCCCCTCGCGCGCAAGCAGCAACACATTGTGGACCTGGATGAGCACCCCGCGGGTCGGTACAGTCGTCGACCGCGGGAGGGGGTACCAGCCCCACGCGCTCACGCAACTGCAGGTGCTAAACTGAAACGAGCATCCTGCGAGGTCGGTCCAGACGACACTCGCGAAAGGGGGTATAGGCCCCAGGCACTCGGACAGCGGCTGGCAGGGCGCCCCGCGGGGTCGGTACAGACGACACCTGCAAGAGGGGGTACAGGCCCCACGTGCCCATACGGAAAAAAGGGTTGTAAAACTGGATGAATGTCCCGCGGGCCGGTATAGACGACGCGTGCGGGGAGGGGTACAGGCGCCTCGCACTAGAACAATTGCGGTTTGTGCAAAACTGGGCGACACGTTCATAAATGCTCATTTTACACTCCATTATGCGCAAAAACTACACTCACGCCGTGAATATCGGGTGACATACACTCACCGTGTGGGCGACTGGATGAGGATCCCGCGGGTCGGTACTGGCTACACGATGGGGGGTACGGGCCCCTCGCACTCGCACAACTGCGATTTAGGAAAACCAAAAAAAGCGTCCCGCGGGGTCGGTACAGGTGCCGCTCGCGTGAAGGGGTATAGCCGCCTCGTACTTGTGCTGTGGCCGCTGGTGTGATCTTTCATGTATGTTAGGGCCCGCCCGACGCGGCTTGCAGCTGGCTGACGTACTCATTACTGTTTCACGAAGGGTACGCTGCCAAAAAAACACGGCACCTACATGTTGTGTGCAAGTTCAACTGTCCGCGACGTATAAGTCTGGGAACTTATACTTGTACGCCTATGCTGCCTGTGGCGGACAGCGATACGCATGCTATGGTTTGCGCCACGCAGCAAATCCCCAAGTTCGCCCCCGTCGTCTGCTATGCGTGAGCGCCCTGCCCTCTAAGGCGAACTTCGGCTACTGCTGTCCGATGCGAGCGGCCTGCGTTACCCGTCGGGGCAAAGCTGTCTGTGTGTCCTATTGCGTTCGTGCGCTAACCTATGCTTTGGGGGGAAAGCGGGGGGTAGAGAAAGCGGTGGGCTGGGGCGAACCGACCGGTCCGCGACGCCTATACGACACACTAATACGCGTAAGACACAGGCAGCCTGGTCCAAGCTTGCTAATAAGGGGGGCGTTCTATCCTAAATTCGGTATAATGGCACCCTACGTTTCTCTAATACTGCTGTAAAGTCTCAGCTTGCCTGGTCTGCCTTGCGAGTTGCTTATATTAGTATAATGAAATCTCCGTACTGTTGTACGTACTCGAACGTACCAGGTGCAACTGCTGTTGTGCCTGGTCCAAACTACACGCAGATATTTGTGATAAAATGTTTAAATGCACTGCAGCTGTGAGATTGAAGATTTCGTCGAAACTCGTCTTTGCAGGCTGTGTGTGGTACTCCGATCTCGCGTGCTACTGGGTGCGTATCCTCATTAAGGATATAGGTCGGCTACTCCCCGTAGCACTCGCTTGCACCAGGGTTAACGGGGTGGCACAATCTGTGCACGGCAACTGTAAATCACATTAAAAACCACACACCGCAACGTAAGAAAAGGTAATCGTGCACAACAGCTCAGTACGGTGCACTTCAGCGGTCTAAATTTCACATTTCGGCCTCTAGGCCCTCAGCACAACAGCCTGCATTCAAAGATAAATACAGCTTTGGCATATTGTATGTACTCCGCCCGGTTTGTCTGCGCTCTGCCCTCTGCTTGTGACGTTTCGCCCGACTCGTATCACCGTGAACTGTGGACCTGCCGACAAACCTGCAGCAGGCTCGGAGTAGACGTCGTAGAAAATATGGTACGTGCGATGGGAGCGAGACCCACCCTTTTCCTCTAGAGATGAATAAATTCGACCGATAACTTGTCTCGCTGTCTCCTACCACGCCGCGATAACGCTAATCCCAATCAACCACGTCAAGTACGACCAGCTACGACCGAAGAACGAGTTCTGTCCTCGTTTATTCCGCACTCTCGTAGCTCGTTGCCTTCACTGTCCTATGCCGACTGGAGATTGCACGCTCGTGCGGCGTGCTCGTCTGTCGGTCTAGTTACAATATCGATTTCAACCGCCTTACAAACGCCGGTTTCCTGCGGAAATCTACATATATGTGCGGATGATGTTCCGAGGGTTTCCACACGATCGTAGGCAGTTGCAAAATGGGCGAGAGTCATGTGAGTTGAGCCGATGTGTTGATGTGCACTGCTGCGTTACTGCTGTGTGCGAGGTACTGTAGTATCACTGTTGTGTGTGCGTTGCTGTTCACGGCTGTGTGTCGGGTAGAATCGCTGCTGTCGGTGGGACTGCGCTCGAAGCTCTCGAGTGGGTCGCGACCGCTCCAAATCAGTTGTCGGCCTTCGTGCGTTGGTTGGACTGCGCTCGAAGGTCTCGAGTCGGTCGCTACCGCTCCAAATCAGTTGTCGGCATCGTGCGTTGGTGGGACTGCGCTCGAATCTCTCGAGTGGGTCGCTATCGCTCCAAATCAGCTGTCGGCGTTCGTACGTTGGTGGGACTGCGCTCGAAGCTCTCGAGTGGGCCGCTACCGCTCCAAATCAGTTGCCGGCATTCGTGCGTTGATAGGACTGCGCTCGAAAATCTTTGACATGATGTTTGAAAACCCAGAGGGAGCGATGAGAGCAATGCGATCATTGCATACCGCCGTGTCTAACACCGAAATGGAGTCGGAGGTAAAATACAAACACACTCCAGCTGTGAGGCCATTGTTTATGGTGCCCCGATCCAGGTCACAGAGGTTCTTGACATAATTTCGCCGCCTAAAGATAAGATGCCGAATTAAGATTTCCAAACAGTGTGTTTGGTAATGATAAAAACCAGCTGGTAAACACGAGTCTAGATGCAGAAGCGAACAGAATGTTCAATATATTCGTTGGCATTTTTCAGAGGGGTGGTTGCACGATTTCGAAAAGCCGAAACACACACAAACGCGCCGCAGCGCCACAACACGCTGCAGACCATGGCGATCGAGGTGCTCAAGGGTCAAGCGGCAGCTGCTCCGCGAATGGCCCACGAGGCTGCCGCATCTTCGCGCATTATGGCTGTTCTGTGCCTGTGTGCGCGCGGGGGCAAATATTCTGCCTAACTTCGAGACAACATCTGGAGAAGACAAACCTTGTCTCGATGTCGAAACATTCACAACGAAGACAACAACCAACGGCATAACAAGCCCGTGCCCATGGTTGTTAAGATCAAGGCAACTGCATCCTTTTATCCATGACCGAGAACGCTGCGAAGGTTGCATGATATGATATAAAGTGATAATATATGATAATACACGTCCTACAGCAGCACTACATGTCCCCCTATGGTGCTGGTTGCCCCTGTGAAATCGCTTGGCACAGATGTGTACAACATCCAATACCTTAAGTACAGGGAGTCGTGCCGGTTGTCACTATAGTAGTACGGGGTATTTACGGCTGTCACATAGCGGCACTGTAGGGGCACAATACAGCACTGGTATATACGAGTACTGGTGGTGCTGCTTGCGGCCTCTGTTTGTTTCTCCCTTTTTTCCCCTTGGTTTGTGTTCGCTTTTATGATGTTCTTCCTTGTCATGGGTTCGCGGGCCAGGGGTGCAAGGGGTTGTGTGGGGAGGGGGGAGGTTACTCATTTCGCAAGGGGCATCGTTTGCACAGCACCGAGGCCGCAAACAGCACCACAGTACTCGTATAACTAACTCGTACCTGGTACATGCCAGTCCTGTACTGGTCCCTCAATAGAGCCGGTATGTGCCAGTCGTAAATATCGGCGCTATTACAACGACAACCAGCACTACTCCCTATACACCCACTACTGGATGTTGTACACAGCTGTGCCAAGCGATTTAACGGGGGCAACCGGCACTATAGGAGAACATGTACTGCTGCTATATGACGTGTTTTATCATATCGTATCATTTCATATCCTTATAACCTTCGCAGCGTTCTCCGTGATGGATACGAGGGTGCAATTATTTTGATCTTCAACAACCATGGGCACAGGTTTGCTATACCGTTGGTTGTTGTCTTCGTTGTGAATGCTTCGATGTGCGCGTGTGTTCTCCGGCCCGACAGCGACGCACGGAGTACAGCATACCGAGTAGCACGTGACTGGTGATAGACGGTTATGTGTTCTGGTTCTCCAGTTCCCTTTCCCAACAAACAAATATAATTGCCATTTGCTTTCGTGCTGGAATATTTGTTTTGTGTAGTTTGTTTGCTATTCCGTCATTATTCGGAGATGAACGATCGTAGCTGCCCGCGACTACTGGATGTTCGGCTCGTGGTCTATTCGGACCGTTGGGCGGTGACGTGCAGCCGTCCTCGCTGTACTCGCTTTGGTTGTTGTCTTCGTTGTGAATGCTTCGATGTGCGCGTGTGTTCTCCGGCCCGACAGCGACGCACGGAGTACAGCATACCGAGTAGCACGTGACTGGTAATAGACGGTTATGTGTTCTGGTTCTCCCGTTCCCTTTCCCAACAAACAAATATAATTGCCATTTGCTTTTGCTTAAATATTTGTTTTGCGTAGTTTGTTTGCTATTCCGTCATCATTCGGAGAACGATCGTAGCTGCCCGCGACTACTGGATGTTCGGCTCGTGGTCTACTCGGACCGTTGGACGGTGACGTGCAGCCGTCCTCGCTGTACTCGCTTTTGAAGGTTTCAGAATTGGTCAAAGGGGGGGGAAATGCGGTCAAGAGGAAGTAAAGAATAAATGTAGTCGATTTTGGGGAATTTCCTCCCCCACGTTGTAGTCAAACGAGGGGATTATGCTGCCCCCTTTTTGGCCGCAGCCCCGTTAGCCCCGATGCCGTACCCGGAACAAAAAACAGTGTGCGTGCTCAGCATGGGTTGCGGTGTCATGCCAGCGCGTCAGAATTGAAGTTTAGGCCGTTAGGGGCAAGCGAGGGCACGTTCCGCGGGCGTCTTTTCTCTGTACCCCCAAATGATCGAAAAACCCGGGGGTATACCCCCTCTTTGATCATTTCCCAAAATATAAAGAGTACATGAAAAAAAAACGTCCAAAATCGAGGTGACAGAAAACAATTTTGAAGGAAATAGTTGAAAACTCGAGACACTATTCAACTCCCAAAAAAATATAAAATAAAAAGTAGTAAATAAAGGTGAGAAAACAAAAACAAAATCGAGTTGGCCGAGCCAGATATGAAGGAAAGAGCTGGAAAATCAAGAAGCAAGTTGAGAAGAAAAAACACAAAGGAAAAGATCAAAGAAAAGCTGGACCGTTCCGCAAGTAGTGAAAGGGAGGGGTGCTCTGATCTTCACAGACCAGGGATGTACCAACCGAGCCCGCTCAGGAAAAAGGCAATGCTACTCGTATGTGTGTGCAAGTCTACTTACTCGAAGCAATTCGTTGACGAGCGTTTCATGGCGATGCGATTCTTGTTGTCCGGTTTTTGTAAGTAAGTTGACCTTGTCGTGCGGTACGCAGCAACTGAATTCACCAAGGATGCTGAGGTGAAATGCGTTATCTGGCACAAGTTGGAGGATCTGGTTAAACAGATCCCAACGAGGGAGCGTTTGTAAGTGATTCTAGACGCCACCGCACGGACTTGGCGAAGGGTGTATGGGTGCAGTAGTGCTGACGGTAGAGTGGTTGAAGCGTACGGGCGTGATGTGAAAAACCATTACTGTGAACCACTCCTGTCATTCGCTACCAATTGCAAGCTTGCCCTCACCAACACCTTTTTCAACCCACCCAAGGATGCAATATCGCATGCACACAATGGTGACCGCCCAATTGGCCGTAAACGGATAGACTGCATCCTGACACGCCAAGCCCACCGATCTAGGGTACATGATGTTAAGGTCCACCCACAGCCTTCATCGCGAGATAAACCGGACTCAGACCATAACATAGTGTACGTAGCGGTCGACGTCTAGGCGGTCGTTGTACACCCAGCCGACAAGTGCGAAAGGCCCCAAAAGACCGACCGTTCGACCGTGTTTTTTTAATGCCCGACGGGGAGTGTCGTACGCGAGTAGTTGCGATAGTCGTACCCACTCTCAACCAACCTACCCAGCCCAAGACTATGCCTGACGTAGCTGACGTATTAGCCATGGCCATGCTCGATGCAGTGAAAGTAGAGGTACCAGCTGAACCACGCCGTCACCGCAAGCATGGGTGGTGCGAGTCGGCCGAAACCTCGACCTCTTTTTGAAATAGCATGGGCCGCGGGGGAAGGTGCGCGAAAACTCGTTCACACTCCTCCCCCGTGAAAAGACCGCGTGGAAGACGTTACGGGCGGCGTTCGTGAGCCTGCGGGAGGTGATAGACGCAGGGGTACATGATCGTTTCGAAGAGTATGTATTAATCGCTGAAATGGAGAAATTACTTGCCAAAAACGACCAGCGGTGCTTCTACAAGCACTTGCAAGACACAGTCGGGATGGGAGGGAAAAAAACGTTAAGTGAACATTTCGTTTGGAATGAGGATGGCACATTGTTACGAGACAAGGTGCACGTTCGTGGACGATATGCGTGTTTTTTTACGAACTCCTTAGTACAAAATCGCTGCCGCTCGATCTCATCATTCAGCTATTCCCCAAACAACCGTTCGCACTGTCGCTTGGGGATGAACCACTGTAGACGAGATGACGGGGGTAATCCGGAGTATGCCGAATCGGAAGACGCCAGGACCAGACTCTGCCGGCCGAAGTGCTGAAACTCGACCACTCCGAACTCACTCGTTGCTTTCACAGCATACTTGTCAATGTTTGGAAAACGGTTGTGCCTCCCAGCGATGGAAAGGTGCGACCATCAAGGTCCTTTACAAAAAGAAATACCAGGTATCGTTTTGGTTGCAACGATTACAGGGGAGTTTCACTTGTTACCCGTACAGACAAGGTATTGTTGAAAGTCGTCGCGTCTCGCCTTAGCAGCTATTGCGAACAAGGAGGAATCCTCCCCGAGGAGCAATGTGGCCTCCGTCCGGCGCGACCAACAGTGGGTATGCTGGTCGTAGGGCGCCGAGTGCAAGAACTCGGACGAGAGCAGGAACTCCCCTTGTACATGTGCGTCATCGACCTGCAGAAAGCGCATGGCTCTGTCGTCCGAAAGCTACTGTGGGAAATACTCTAAGACCTACTATTATGGCGAATATTTTCATCGATTATTTCTCTCTTTAACCGAGATCTCCGACGCGGAAAATAAAAACCAGCCACTATGAGACCAGAAATCATCGTTTTTTCTGGGTCCAGAAATAATCGAGGCCAGAAATCAGCGGATCTGGTGATTTCTGAGCCCAGAAATAACAGCTCTTCCAACCTCTCAGAACTGGGATTATGTGACTTTTTGGATACTACCTCGTACCAAGTATCACATGTCACCACTGCTCATACTGTACCTGGTATGATACTTGTCTGCTGTACACGTCACGCATCACCAACAACAAAGAGTCACAAACACACCTACGACAGCATACTGCGCTTGTTGTGTGCGAGACAGAGCTTCATCCTCACACAAACGCGACAGCAGCAGCACCACCACCATCGAAACCACCACAGGCACACCACACCAGCACCACAGCAGCAGCGCAGCAGAAGAGACCGCAGCAGAGGCGGTGGTGACCTAATGTCGCCGGCGACAGTGTACGTGCCAGATTTCAAAAATAAAGGCAAACGGCAAAACAAGACCTACCAATTCAAAATAAAACCACTTTCCAAAAATCAGAAGCCATAATGGACGCCCCTTATTTCTGATGCAGTTATTTCTGGAGCCTCAAAACTACAAAAATAATCGCCAGAAATAATCGCTCAAAATTTTTCCATAATAGTAGGTCTAACGCGCTTCGGTGTATTAGCGAAGACTCCTGCAGTTATCCGCCAGTTCCACGACGGCATGCAGGCTCGCGTGCGTACGACGGCGGTGAGCACCGATAATGGTTTGATGTCACGCCGGGGCTTGCTTCGGCAGGGTTGCGTGCTATCGCTGTTGCTGTTCAATATGTTCTTTGCCGCTGGGTTACACGTTTTCCTCGTTCGGTTCAGCGTCTACTCGATGCCGATGGGGCTGGCAGAGACGAGGAACCGTTGGCATGCGTGCGGAGGGCCGTGTGGGGCATGCTTTACGCCGGCAACGCAGGCATTGTCTCGAAATCGGCAGCGGGGCTTGCTAAAAAGATGACGGTCATTGTGACCGTCTTCGAAGCAGCACCGTTTCCGAACAAAAGTCGGAGACTGTGCTGCTGTAAACACGGGACCTTGCATACCGGACTCCACCGTTCGTCATCGAAGCAGCAGGCCATGGTAACAGACAATGCAGTTCCTCTACCTCAGCGGTCTTATCCACAAAGACGCTGACCTCATGATCGAGATAAAGCGATGGGTTCGACTCATGAGGGCATGCTGCAAGCGGTTCGATCCAGAGCTATTCGACATGACCACCGCCCGGCTCAGCCTGAAGACCTGCCTGCTGAAGGCAGAGGTGAATGAGACCCTGGTGTGCGGGCGTGTGACGTGGACCCTCAACGCGACTCGCTATGACGAGCTCCGAAAGCCCTTGGGCGAGTCCTTGGTTTCCATCGTCGTGCGGACTACGTCAACCTTTCGTACGCCAAAACCCGCTCAAGAAGTCGAAATGTGAGAGTACCGAAATAGCCATCCGGAAACGGCAGCTCTTCTTCGCTGGGGCAATGGTACGGCAAAACAAGGGGCAATTACCCAGTCGGATGATGTCTGCGAAGAAAGCCGGTGGAAAAAACAGGACTAGGTGTGCTACCGGACAACTGGTTCAGAACCCTGTACGATTACCTCGCCGTTTTTGCATCCCCTGGAAGATTCCCCACGGCAGTTTGGAGTTGAAACCGTGCTGTGGGTCCATGCAGCAAATAAGCGGGCAAGTGGTACCGGGGGATCCTCGGAGAAGCCGAACTGTTCATGGCCAGGCGGCACGTAGAGGAGGAAAAGGAGAGCTCGGAGCGCCGTGCAGCCCGAATGTATGACGCCCAAAGCGAAAGGGGGGTGGAGGGAGTAGGGAAACCGCTGTTGAAGAAATCAAAGAGACGCCAGACAGGGTAACAAGGGACTAGGCCGACTATAGTAGGTAGAGCCTGTCTACGTAACCTCAAGCCACTGCGACTGCCTGTGTGTGTTGTTTCTCAATGTTAGTGGGATAATCTGCTCCAACCCGCTCGGGGTAAAGTGTCATCCATTGTCAGACGATACAGCCGATACCGGATACTGCGGTACTACCACCGTCGATATGCGGGTTCTCGCTGAGCCGGTTTTCTCCTTCCCCCCTTCATCCGTTTTTTACCTTTCTAGATCCGTTTTCTTCCTCCGTTTCTTTTGCCCTTTCTGTTTTCATTTTGGGTACCCTTAGGGGCTATTGAGGCGATGATGTCGGTATGAACACCGCCGTCGAAAATACAGTAACTACAGGACAGATCAGGCAGCCACGCTCCTAACCCTTTGGTAGTTGCATTCGGAACCTAGTTCGGGTGCTGCCCCGACTCTGACTGGGGTCGTGTCGTCAGCTTTGCTGCTGCGTTTGTGGGTGCTTAATTGTGAGGCTTTGCTTTTATATTCGGTCCGGGGTCGACGATGACGGTATTGCTCCTACTACTGTTGTCAGAAACAGTAAGCAGGTGATAGACCATGTGGCAATGCTCCTACTCCCACAGAGTCGGAGGGTCATTCGAAACCGAATATGGTTTTGCCCCCGATGTTGGTTGGATGGCATCATCTGCTGTGTTGCTAGTTGCTGGCTGTCTGTTGTGCTTTGTTTTTCATTTTAGTCGTGACGTCCTGTTTTCCTCTATCTTTCCAATTGTTTTCCCCCTTTATTTGCTTCTTTTTTACCATTCTTCTCCCCTTTTTCCTCTTTACTGCAATAGTCTAGTGTGCTGGCTTGCATCGTTGTTGTTTTTTCCGCTTGCTCATCGAGGTTGGCATTGCATGGCCAACCCACCTTGCTGTACTTGCAATGTGATTATCGGTCTCGTAGTTTGTGACCACATATCTCGTCTCTCTATGAGACATGAGCTCGGACACTATTAATAAAACTATAGCGCTGGGTGTAGATGGGTGGAAAAATCAATTCAATGCGAAGAACCTACGCTGCTGTTGAAAAAAAACGCACAACATTTAGTACCAGATATTCGGAAGCTATTAATAGTTTTGGTGCTGCCCCGACGCCGAATAATTGTGTTATCAGTCATCAGTCATCAGCCGGCAGCCATCATCTGCTTTGTTGCTGTGTTTTTGATTGCTTTATTTTTTAGGTTCGTTTTTGTATTGGGCACGGGGGCGATGATGACATGACGGTATTGTTGGCACCGCTGTCGTCAGAAACAGTAAGCTGCTGATACACCATGTGATAGACAGGTGATAGATACAGTAGGTGATAGATAGGTGATAGATAGGTGATGCATGCATGCAGCAATGCACCTTCTTACCGTAGGGTTACTCGAAACTCAATATGGTTTGGTCGCTGCCCCCTGTGCTGGTTGGATGGTATCATCTGCTTTGTTGCTAATTACTGGTTGTCTGTTGTTCTTTGTTTTCCTTTTTTTGTTGTGCCGCCTTTCCCTCCTTTCTAAGTTCTTCTTGCTTCCTTTTATTTTCTTTCTTATTCATCCTTTCTCTTTTCGTTTTTGCTGCAAATATTATGGTGTGCTGTTTTCATTTTTTAAATAGGCTGGTGTGCTGGCTTGAGTTTATATTTTTTTCCCGCGTGCTCATGGTTGGCATTGCATGGCGAAGTCACCTTGCTGTATTTGCAATGTGCATCTCCGTCTCGTAGCTTGTGACCACAGAGCTCGTCTCTCTACGAGACATCAGCACGGACACTGGTTTTGCTGGATGTAAACAGGTTGAAGCATCAGTGTAATGTGAAGAGCACGCACAAATAAGTACAAGGGCTCCGCAGGGGTACCGACATTCGCCGGCACCCATGCTTCTGGTAGGGTAGGGCAGTAATTCGAATTGCTCGATTCGTTATTTGGTAGTGTGAAAAAAGTCACCACATACACATTCATAGTCTACGCGTACAGTATGCAAGGTAATGCCAAGAGTTCGATATAGACTAACAATAATAACAATGGACTACTTGCTACCGTTTTTGATGTGAATCCGATTCCGAACTTCGTTCATCAGATTCGATAGGATAAATCCGAGCACACGCCGTCTGACCCTTAAGTCTGGCGACGAAACGTGTCAAGTGCGTTTCTTATGATATTTTTACTCAATCAAGCATCCGGGGCCAGCAAGGTGACTGACCATGTCCGCTGCGTGTTCTCTTCGTAGCCACTGAGAGGCACGCACTGAGCCAGCTTCCGAAATATACAATGCATGATATAATAGTATAATCTAGATCCGAGCCTTCCAGATCGACCGTCTGTGTGTTGTCTGATCGTGGAGAGACGTGCTGACGTTGTTCCAGGCGCGAAACACGGTGGTATCGCTGCCTTCGTCATTCAACTCCTCGAATGATATTGCAATGCTCCTGCTTGTTGCTAGCTGTAGATCGCTCACTTCTTGTAGATACAGTACGCGGCTACGTACAGCGCTTACGATTTTAACAGATAAGAATTTCAGGCTCGAGTTTCTTTAGACGAAAATATAAACATGTCATTTTTGTCTGATCGCTCATTGGCCGGGACTCATACACAAAGTAAGCGTCACCCGAGGACGATAGGGTCACAACCGTGGACCGGTATCCATCCACACATCTACAACTCCGACAACCCGGGGACGAAAGTGGATATCATCCGGGTTGATACCTCCCCGCACGGTGTGGAAATCCCAACCCCACCGGCCGATATCTGATTGGCTGTGTTCGTATGTTGAGCCAGCTCCACCTCGGGAGGATATAGGGTCCTATTCCCGGTCCAGAGGTCGTTCCACAGCTCTAAAACTTCGATCGGCCGGGGGAGCAAACCGAGGTTTCTAGGGTCGACACCGCCCCGCACGGTGAAGAAACCCCAATTCCGTTGGCTAATCGCTGATTGGTTCGAGCTCCACAGCGCCGTCCTAGGCGGATAGAGGCCCATCAATGGGGGGCATTTCCGTCGCACACGGGGGAGATAGGGTCCCATCCTCGATTGAGAATCCCCCGAATCTCTACAGCTCCGAAAACGCGGGAACAACAACGATTACCTCCCGTGTCGACACTACTCCGCACGACGTGGAACCCTAACCATATTCGCTTACCGCTAATTGGCTGGGGCTCGGACATAAGGGCAGCGCCACCATGGGAGGATATAGAGTCCTATCCCCGTTTAAGAAATCCTGACAAACCGGAGACGATAACCGATTTCTCCCACGGGTCGACACAGCCCCGCATGATGGTGTGACACCCTTCCATACCATATCAACTCCAACAAACCGTAGACGAAAACCGACTTCTCCCGGGTCGACAACACTGCATGGTGTGGAATCCTTAGCTAGCTGAGGTTCGTATACAACGCTAGCACCACAGAACAAGGTTTAATCCCGGTTCAGAAATCCTTCAAGGTATTTACAACTAGAAAAGAATGGGGCAACTCGCACTACTGCTGATTTTTCAATCGTATACCCCAACCCTGCGGTACGCGGACATTTCGTTTCACCCCTTGCCTCGATATCACCCCGCATAGTGTATCCCAACCTTCGATTGATTGGCTCGGCTGGGGTTCGTGGATAGAGGAAACCACCACTCACTAAGAAATTCGGCAAGTTCGATGACTATAATATCATACTGGCCTGCGATTAGAGAAGTTGTACATGGACCAATTGCATAATACAGCAGTCGAAATCGAGTCGATCGGTGCAACTTGCTTGGGTATAATATTATGTCAGCAGCAGCAGTAAAGCCACTTCCACTTCACTTCTTTTCTTTTCCCATCCCATTTACTATGCTCGCACTACTCTCGCCCTCCCAGTAGTATAACTCAGATCCGGAGTCATATACCCGGGGTCATATAGCGGGCTCTCCTCCCCCCTCCCCACAACGGTACATGCCTTCATTTTTTTCGCGAGAAAAGTTCAGCATTTTCTTCCCTCATCGATTCACGTCGAATTGTACCTACCCACGCTGCCAGGCGATTTCAGCAGTTAGTTCATCCATTTTTTTTTCTCCATTTCTGCAAATAAACAAATCCAAAGCTCACAACGGTGGGAATTTAACTCAAGGACCAACGCTAGTCTTATTAGTAGTATTCGAAGGTAACCACTAGACCACCGGGGCGACCGGCTCTATATAACTCCCTGCCCCGGTGGCGTATAAGGTCATCCTCGAGCCTGGTATAGGTCAGTTTCGTGGGTCCGAATCCCCCCGAGTGCATACTTGTATAAAATCGCGGGACTTTTTCTTGTGCACTAATTGACTTGCGGAAAACGCGAGAGCGTGAGTTAGCAACACTCGATGAAAAATCTACGAGCCGTGGGTGCTGAACCCTATGCGCCTTAAAAATTGAATGCAATAACCGGGGGGGGGTAAAGGGACAACACCTGTGACCACGGCTTGTCCAGAAGCTGGAAAGTAGAAGTGTGCCAAAAAAAAAAAATTAAGAAACTCACTAGAGATGATCAATCAGCAATCGGCAGCAAGAAGCATCAAGTGCGAAGCAACACAAAATTACTGGTCATAGTTACGTACCTCCACGACCGCTTGCACTTGACCGGCAAACGACCACAGCAACGGAGTCAGGGACCACAGGAACAACAAAGCGCGCCATCCACACCGCCTATATTTCTCCAAAGGGTCTTCTCAGGGAAAATAACCACCAAACGACGCGATACCGGGACGAATGCATGCCACTGGTTTCTTCCGTGGATACCGTCTACTTACGACCTTCGTGTGGTGCAGCTTAACAACAGGAGGAACGATTTTCCCCTTGTTTTTTGTGTCGAAAAGGCATTCCCTGTTTTGTGGTACACACCCTCCCGCCATGCCATATAAGCCAGACAAAAAACGTGTGTGTAATACAGCATCGCTGGGTGTGCTCTTACTCGTACCTATATTATTTCCACGAGTACAAACTATGTCGATTTGCCCGAACTTGTATAATACCACCCTCGAGGCCCCGGGGACGCAGTCACTCGCAATGCCGCTGTGTGGCTTTTTCTGGCGCAGTAATCAATCGCAATCACTATCTGAATAGCCTGTGAACACAATGGCTGTGTGAAGGCTCTGCCTTCTATGCGAAGAGATGCAGAGGTGGCACCGAAGTGTCTGTTGAGATCACTTGTGATAAGAAAGGAAAGGGATAGTTTTGAAAGGGCGCTTGAGGCCAAAGAGAGAAGGAGAAGGGAAAAAAGGGAGAGTTGGGAGAGCGATCATGGTGGGTTGCATCACCACTTGATCACCACGGAACAATGCCCGTAGTCCGGTAGAATACCGCGACAACGGGACAACCTTAACTTACTCAAATCTACGTTTACATCTGAGTTCCACCGAAGATTCAACGTAAGATTCAACGTAAGATTCAACTGCATATCTTATTCGTGCGAATACACTGCTCGAATAGACTGCGCATTAACTTAGATTTGAATCCAAGGTTCACACTCTCCACACGCCCCCATAATGCCAAGTCTAGAGAAGCCTCATGCCTAAAAAAACAAATTCGTAAAAGAATGAAAAACAAATGGGTCTCATATTCAGTCCGGTGTATCAACCGCGGCAATATGGATGTATCAATGTTATTAACACATTTTAAAAAATAAAATAAAATAAAATAAAACCTTACAAGGAAAGATACGTATAAAAACTACGCTTGGTGTAATTACCAGCGATCAATACCCTAGAATATAACACGCAAAGATACGTCTACTGGGTTTTGAACACGCTTCCTGAATTGTACCAAATATATAAACAATACTAGACAAATAAAGAGAATTGTGGACAAGTGTCCATCACGGCAATATAAAACATTTTCACTATTCAGTTGTTTGTTTTGTGTACTTACGTACTTCTGCACTTGAAAAATAAGAAACAGATAGAATAACGAATACTGATGGTACTGTAATAGACTACAATGGGCGTAGTCATAGTCCATCAACGAGCTATATGCCGAAAAATAAATAAATACATAAGCAAACAAAAGTCACTGCTGTAAGTTAACTACGCCACTTCAATATCATCCTAGGACACGCATATAACGATAAACTGTCTGATACTAATCGTACGCTGAAGAGCATAAGATAGACAGTCTTTGTTAACCTTTCCTCCTTAATGCTGGAGTACATACTCGTACGCATTTTCCGGTAGAACATAGCTTATTGCTGTACGATAGTTGACTTAAGTTCATACGACCCATAGCTCCACCTTTACTAATACGTAACTGGCGAGCAGGTGTAACTTTATAGTTGACAAAGAACTGCTGCACTCAGTAATATTCTCTACTTGAGTATCAATTTCAACCGTACCTACAAGTACATCTCGAAATAATATATTACCGGTATAACCATACGCGCGAAGTATTACAACTACGGTAAAATCACCCTCTGGATTGGGACACGGTCAAGTCTCGTCCATAATACTCTTCCTGTGGGGTTCAGATACGTACGAGATATCTGACAGTCGTTCGGCTATATCGTTGTACATACCACTGGCGAGGAGAAAGTCAAAAGGGTCAGCGAGCGAGTCACCGATCCAAACCCGCACAAAAAGAAAAAACTGTATAGAAGGTTAAGGAAGGCTGGAGAAGCGCTTGGACAGAGAGGGGGAGACAGGTTGTGATGCGATGGGCGCGTGATTTTTCCAGTGATCCTTCCCCTTCCTCGGTGCATTGCAGTCTTGTAGCTGAATTATGATAGGCCAATCGTTTGTCGGTACATTGCCTATTCGGTTTGTGCGTAACACGCTTCTCCGTCCTCGGTACATCGCGGTTTGTCGGTGATTGAAAAGTCCGATAGCACACGGCAGAATCAGAAACAGGCTTGATTTTTTCCCTCTTATGAAACGCCGCAATCATGTATGGAACTCCATGAAGCAATGATTTTTGCGATCATGGAGGTTGCCTGAGATAATTTACAAGGCCGTCGCGATGGTCAAAGACGGTCTTGCGAGCCGGAGCTGTAGTTGCGACGTCACGGTGTTGGAGCTTAGAAGGAGTTCTCCGTGCTGAAGTTGTTAATCTTCGAGCAGAGGTCGCGGAAGGTTTGCATTCTTCCGCTTGTGGTGAGGCCATAGGTTGCGCGTAGGTATTGGGTACCGAAATAGATACCGGACGGTTTATTTTGTCCATTTCGAGAGCCCTGCTGGTGTACTGCGAAACGGTATCGAATTGCTGTTTCGGAGATCCTTGGCGTTGTAGGGTTAGCTGACGCGCTCTTACTTGAGAAGTGGCCGAGTCTGCTGTTGGTAGAACGGAAGGCGGCTCTTCGATGAAGGAGGATGCTTTTACCCTGCTCTGATGGTCGGTATATTTTGCCATGTACGCGTGTCCTAGCAGGTCAGTACTCACCAGTTTTATATGTTCGCTGGAAAGGTTAGGCCGCAATGTCTTACGGTGTTCCTGTTGAGTGCTCTTAATTATCTTGCACGTATCACACGCCCATGAAGTGTCTGAAGAATTTATTCCACATTCTGGGATATTTTTCACCTTCGCCATCACCTGCCCATTAGAATGACCCAACCTCCTATGCCCGATGTTAGCTGGAACGGTTTCAGGCAGGGAAGTCGCTTTAGGAGTCGTCGAAGCATGAGCAGCGAGGACGGTTTCGGTTTAAAGTATTTTGCCGGAAATGGTCGGGAACGCTGTCTCGGGTGTTCGGCTGGTAGCACCAGTGGTGAGGTCGAGATGATGCAGAGAAGAGCAGTGGCTGTCTTTGCGTAGGGGTATAGCAAATGCACCCATGTCCAGATACGACTGCGTGGCGATTATCATAGTGACCCCTCTCGCAGCAGCTGATCCCCCCGAAAATACGTGCCTGCCTAGCCCTGGTACGACCGTGACAGGAAGCTGCACAGAGTGCTTGGAGCCTATGTGGTCCGACACTTGAACGAACAAAACCCCTTGACCAACGCCATAAAGGCGATGGTTCCCCGCTACGTTGATTATTACGGGACGGTCCAGCTGCACATAGTGGTTCATTTTATGTTCAATGCCCTGTAGAAACTGATTGTCGATGAAGTGGCTAGAAGCTCCGCTGTCCGCAGTCATGGAGAAGTCGACGGGCTGCGCGGCGATGTTGATCGAAGGTGCGGCGATGAAAGAATAACCTATACCAACTGGAGGTGAGGGTGGACAGGGAGGAGTCGCGAAGGACGTAGAAGTAGCTGCTGTAGTCGCAGCCGCAGTAGTGGATGGAGCATGTGTCACTGGGACGTAATCTTCCATTTGCGTTGTTGAAGTTGGAGTTGTGGTGGTGTTAGCGTGAGCGCTGCGGTTGTTATTATGCCGGCCATTTTGTTGACCCGGACGAGAGCGACGGGTTATATTGTCGTTCCGCATTTGAGACTGACAGTCGCTATTATCGTGGCGATCGGTATCATGCAGGCTACACCACGAACTCTTTCGAGGTGTCGGGGGGGGGTTCTTCCCCGACATCTTTCCCTTGCGTTTAAAGCTTTTATCGGTATCATGCAGGCTACACCACGAACTCTTTCGAGGTGTCGGGGGGGGGTTCTTCCCCGACATCTTTCCCTTGCGTTTGCGTTTAATTTTGGAATCGATGGCCTGGCTTTGTGCAGTGTGAACAGGTCACTACTGCTGAGGGTCTTGACGTGACTACCATAGCTGATTCACGCCCCTTCGCTTTTCGCAAAGGCCCGTTTCGCACAGCTATATTAACGTATAAATCACGCATTGTTATCACAGCTCGGTCGAGTGTGAAGTCATCATCTGCTTCGGCGCTATATTTTATTTTGCAGGTATTCATCCGTGAGTCCTTCCAGCACTATGTCCAATATGCTGTCATCGTTGAATACCTCTCCCATGTCCACCAATTCATCCCGTAAATAGTATACTTCATTTATAAACACGTCTGGGTCTTGCCCATCCGTCATGACCATATGCGATAGTTGTTGTTTGAATATACGTCTACGTTGGCGGGTGGAATTTTGGTATTTTCTAACCATACCATCCCAAGCAGCCTTTCCATTTGCAAGTTCACCTCGTTTGGGCTTGAATGGTAGAAGAAAGCTGGCCGCAGCTCCCGATGTACTCAGGAACAAGAAGTCGAAGAGAAGACGGTTGTCGCGGTGCCAGTGCTTGATGTCTTTCAAATTCGAGATGTTGTCATCAGTGGCCCATAAAACTGATGTTGCGGCTGGGAGTGTAGAATATCCTGAAGACGATGGTAGCAGATGCGCCGTGTCCACGGGAGTACTCCCTGCGTCCGGCTGTACATTCTCTGCTGTGTCAGCCGGGGGTGTTTCCCCGGACTGAGTGTCCGTTTCGTCAGCGGCCTGGCTGCGAGTTACAGCTCGTGAAGGCCTACTTCTTCTAGAAGATGGACGAGGACTAATTACTTCGGACTCGGGGCAAGGTCGCCCTTCCAGGATATCAGAGATCCCGGCATGACGCATACTTATCACGGACTGAGCCGTGCGTTTCCATACGTCGAACTTAAGCCCGTTGAATTTGCCGTTGAGAGCTTTAACGAGCCTGTCTACCGCATAACTCTAACCCTAACGACAAATATGAAGTCGGTGAGAATCGAACTCATGGCACATAGCACTACCCGCTGTCACGTGACTCAGTAACTCAGTGGGTTATGCTTAAAAACCAACCAAGTATGTTTTCGAGTTCGTTAATTAATTCTCACCGACTTCGTAAGTGGGATCTCCGGGGCTATCCCCTCTCCACGTACTACAGTTGGTAGCACTCAGGAGAACACTAACAACTATCATAACCATTCATAACGTCTCCAGCGCGCACGCTTCTGAATACCAAATATGATATCGGTGAGAATAGTACTCACGACACATCCTTCGTTGGTTATATAGCACTATACCCACTGAGCCGAAAGGCAACGACACACAGCAGTAGCAGCTACGATAGCGCAAGCGCTTCAAGGCGGCCATGAAAAAAGCGTCGTCGGGAAGAAACTAGAATGTTGTCCCTTGATTTATTCGTTCAAGCTCCATGTATGCCAAGATTCAATAATAGCTCGGGCGTATACCGCCCCAAAATAAAAAAAAAACGCACTTTTCGCTTGTCTCGCTCAGCGTTCATCCGCGTTCACGTCGAGGTGCAGAATCGAGGTGCAGAATGGATAAGGCAGGGCGAGGGGCGTTGGAGCCGCTTCCCGGAGACGGCGCTCGAACGAAGCGATTTGACCGAGAGATTCCAGTTCCGATAATCCCATACTGAGGCCAAGAAGAAAAAACTCTTGACCAAATCCCTGTCCCCTCAAAAGAAAGAATCATCATGTCTATATGTATAAACGGGTTGGGGAGTTGACGGGTGCGCGGACTTGTTTTCTTTTAACACAGCACAAAAACACGAAAAAAACTACGTTAGATGTGAGATCGAGAATTTCGTAGATACCGTCAGGTCCGTCCGATCGAATATTCACACCTACAGTTTTCACTGAGCTACCCACCTTTTTTTGCCCAATTTGAAAGTTTGCCTTTGAAACAAAGTTTATCACAATCGTGCAGCACGGCGCATCGATTTCCGTCGACGAAACAGAATCGGTGATCGAGATCGCATCTCAATACCGAAATCTACACCATGTTTTTTTTTAGATGGTAGCATTCCAGTTCTTGCAGCTGTTTTGGCCGATTTTCAACGGCGTATTTCCAGCGAACGAAATCGAGTGGGGAAAAGATAAAGCATGGGCTAAACTTCCTGTAACGAGACGAACAAGATGACTCAAACATGTTTTCGAATATGTCCCCAGAGGATAAAATAGCCCCCCCCCCCCCCCCCCCCCCCCCCCCCTCCCTCCCTCATCTCTTATGTGAAATGTGCCAGGTTTGCCGAAAGCGTGCCCAACTTCTAAGACGAGCGAAGCGGGTCGTCAATGTGACTGAGAAATCGAGCGTAGCGTGGAGGAACTCCGCTGCAGGTGCGCAACTTTTGGAGTAAGACGTACGAAGCAGAGGCGTCTTATGGTTTTTCCCGTCTAGACACGTCTTAGATTGGTCTTATTAACCAGAGGGGCTTCACCGCGGCGGGCTGCCGCCCGCCTTGGCTCCGCGCATGCCCGTAACTTTCGAGGATGCATGACATGTATATGCGTAGGTAAATCGAGGCTGTACATCGACAGCACTGCCAAGGAAGGTGTACATTAAAAAATAACGTGTTCGAATGAAGATAAAAAACTAGGTGTATGGGTAGCATTCAACGATATTATATATACACCGTAGGTCGGCGCAGCCGATATATCGACGAAGCGAGCCGGCGAGCACGGCGGAGTTGACGCGCAAAGGCGCGGAGGTATTCTTCTGCGGCTTCACCGATCATTTAAAGTAAGTATTGGATTAGATGAGGCCTCCTGCCCCGAAGCAGGAGGATCTCGCCCGGGATGTACCTCCGCGCTGAGCGCTCAGCACGGCAGTAATCCTGGAAAAAAAGAATAATTAATAAAACATAATACTATATAAACTAAAACACGGCACAGAAGCTACTCAGCACGCAGGATGTCTAGGGTGGTCTGAAATTGTTTGCTTCCTCTTGTTCTTGCACGTTGGGCGGAGGTTGAGGGCAATGATTGTGGCTCCGGTACTGTGCCTCAGATAGGCTCAAATAGGCCGGAATCAACAGCTTTGTTCCAATCTCGGATCCATTTGAAGATATCCCTAGTTGCTTCCGCACGGGGTTGAGTGTGGCAAGGCACTCGCAGACTTCTCCGGTCCGCAAAGGTTGCAAAACAAGAAACTACTGCATGCATAAGCTGGGTGGGTGGGATGGCCAGTGTTTCTCCTTCAACGTATGTTCTCTGGCTTTGGGTTCGTAGGAAACAGGCATAATTATCGATGTGGCCTAGATTCTCCTTGTAATTCACTGGTTCCAAATCATTGAGCCACCTCCGTACCATTGATGCCTCATTTTCTGGAAACCCGATTTTACTGTAGTATTCTTCTGCGGCTTCACCGATCATTTGAAGTACGTATTGGATTATATGAGGCCTCCTCCCCCAGCCGATGAGGTATTATACTCTGCATCGGCTACCGGACTGGGGTCGTCGTCTCACTCAAAATTCATTTAAATTTTTACCATACAGTGGCATGCACGAGGCGAAGGACCGGCTGGTGTGGTAAATTAATTACTATTAGCCTACTTTTGCGTTCGCTCAGAAGCAACGTCACTGGTTTGATAAGTGCTCCCCGCAAGAGCAGCAGTGGTCACCGTAAAACATACATGATACCTCGGTAATGCTTGTTCCGTGTTCCACACACCAGCATGATGTAATCTCATCACGGAGGGGGTGTTCCTACAGGACGACTTCATCCCAAAACACTTCGTGTTTGCGCACGAAACCAGGCACAAACGCGCTCCCCCCCGCGCCAGCATCCCACGCCGGGGCATGCCACGGCAACCGCCGGAGCGGCCATTGCATCGGGTCTCTGAATACGTCTGCCCAAACCGGCAATGTAGGCAAGGGGTTGAGAGTCGCCCATGTGCCCATCCACCAATATTCATCGGCGGAAAGCTGTGGAAATGAGGGTAGAATAGACCGCACGCCAGTCTGGTGATGATTTAGGTGCCGGAGCCATTCATCCGCGCCCACCTACCGCGAAGGCCAATACTAGACTGTCTGAATGTCAATACACAGCATCGTACGGTAGAAACGGGGGGCAATACATTCCACGCCCCTTGTTCTGCTAAACAACTAAGCCAACGTCGAAGTGATGCTGTGGGTCCATCCGATCCATCGAGAAAACCTGACGGTAGCACAGACACTAACAGCGTGACTCTGGGCCACTCCTACCTACCATTACCTAACAGCGACATTTAAGATGTAACGAAAAAGGAAAAAGCTGCCACGAGTCACGCATGTGTTTGCGATACTACCAGTAGCTAACAAAACAGGGCCTGCAACCGAGATTTATAGTCGGCCCGCTCAGCTATCGCCCGGGCAGACCGGGGGGGGGGGCGGAATGGCAGGGGAAGCAAGTAGGCCGCGGTCGCCGCCTCCCCGGCGACCCCAATCCTGTCCCGACCCCCAACTCCCTTGGCTCGCGGGCGCTGCGTGCTTTTCTCCGCGGCGCCCAGATCGAGGGGGTGGGGCCTGCTGGGCCAGCGATGCGCCCACCCACCCGTCGTGGCGTACACCCCTGCCGGTGCATGCACGCCCATATCACGTGGAGAGGGACCCGGGGATGGGGCCGTCGAAAGGTAGCTGCACTGGATTGCAGACGAGCTGTGTTTAGCGTCTCGAGTCCTCGCAGCAGCAGCAGCAGCGGGTTTACCCGCCACACTGCGACACCCGCCCGTTATCAACCCGTAGCCCCCGCGCGTCTGTAGGAAGATACGGGGCAGCGGTCTCGGTATCCGTTGAAATATATGCAGTGCCGACTGCAACCACGTTGTCAGCAAATCAACCATATATGTGTAACCACTGCCACCAGCGATACACGCAATCACCTCTGATAAAACTGCACGTAAGCATGATATGTATATTAACAGTAACATGCGGTATAGCGGTCGCAACTCTGACCCCATGTCAGCCACAACTGTCTGTCAACCGCGACCCGCGAAGCAACAGCTGCGACGGAGACAGGCGTCAGTATCTATTTAACATGAGCAATCAGCAAGGGAAAAGCATCTCCGGCACCTCCGTGCTAGCGATGATGGTATAACAACCTCAATCCACGAAGCAGCGGCGACTATGTATGGGCACAGCCGTGCCATCGATAGCTTTTATTTGTCGTCGATGGCTTTTGAGTTAAATCGACACACGACGCGTATGAAAATACGTGGAAGTGTGGTGAGCTTGAGCTTTATTTTTCCCCATCCGCCGGAGGATTAAAAAAAAAAAGATAGCTTTTATATGTTGATAGCACCCAGAAACCATCAACAGCAACTAGCAAGTCAACTGCAGCGGCCCAGAGATAACACCGCCGTGCTAGCCATAGCTGTATATATATAGAGAGATAAGCAAAACCGAAGCCTCCAGCACCGCCGTGCCGAGATCCGCGAACCAGACGCCTCTGGCACTGCCACACCGAGGTCAGCGAAGTAGAGCCTCTGGCACAACCGTGCCCGTGATTGCTGTATACCGACAGCGACTAGCGAAGCCACAGCAACCATACCCCAACCACGTCAGCAGCCACACAGAGCAGCTCCGGCACGGCCGGGCCGGAGGTTGTTGTATATCAACATCGATCAGCGAAGCAACAGCCAATAGGCTGCGCCGGAGATCGTCGTATATCAACAGCAATCAGCGAAGCAACAGCCAAAATGACAGCCGTGCCATCATTCGCAGTATATCAACAGCGACAGTGACCAACGACTATCAACGGCGACTAGCTAGACAACAGCGACAACACATCCATGTGGGAAATAGCTGTATGTTAGCAGCGACCCGCAAAGCGAAAGCACTTTTGGCACAGCTGTATATCAACAGTAATCAGCAAAGTGAAACCATCTCTGGCACAGCAGTGCCAATTATGGTTGCATATCCACACAGCCGTGTATCAACGACAGCTGTATACCCACATTAATACCGACATTAACCCTTTCGAGGCCCACGCATAGCGATAACACAAGTACGAAAGGCGGTAATTGTCATAGCACGAGTGCGCAGCACACGTTGTTTCATGCTACGCGCGTATCGCGCAGCTCCTTGCGTTGGAGTCGCGCATTAAAGTCCCCACCCCTTGCGCTAGCAGCCCGTGTATCGTCGTGTGGCTGACCCTGCAACTGCCAGTTATATTCGTCAACGTTGCTCTCTGAAGCCTTAAAGGGGTTAGTACCCACAGCAATCCGCAAAGCCAAAGCATCTGGTACAGCCGCGCCAGTGTTGACGGTTCAATCTGCGCATCAACCATATAGCTGTGTAACCACCGCAACAAGCGAAACATGCAGCCATCCCTGATTAAACCGCATCAGCAAGAGCTGTATATCCACAGTAAAGAGCGGTACAGCTATCGGTAGAGCGGTTGCCACCCTGATCCATGTCAGCCATAACTGTATCTCAAGCGCGACCCGCGAAGCAGCAGCGGCAACGAAGATAATCATCAACATCTGAATGAACACAGCTACCAGCAAGACACGAGTATCTGCACCAATTCCGTGCCAGCGATGGCCGTGTGTCAACCGCAACCAACCCGCAGCCAGATAAGTTAAACCATGAGTTCGTTCCGGTCTTTGTTTCGCAAAGTCTCAATCTCTCGCAGCAGACACGGGTTAAACTGCCACTTGGTAACCCCGCCCATTAACCCGCGCGCGTCGGCAAGAAGACAAGGGAGCAGCGGTATCGGTATCCGTCGAGATATATGCCGTATCGACTGCAACGACGTTGTCAGCACATCAACCCTAGCTGTGTAACCCCGCAACCCGCGACACACGCAGTCGCCTCTGATCAAACTGCGTCAGCACGAACTTCATATCAACAATAACGAGTGGTATAGCGGTCGCAACGCTGACCCATGTCAGCCATAGCTGTATCTCAGCCGCGATCCGAAAGTCAGCCGCGGCAATGAAGACAGCCGAACCATCTGTGTAACCCCAGCAATTGATATGTGTAACCCCAGCAACTGGCAAGACAACATATCTCCGGCAAAGCCGGGCGAGCGATGGTGGTATATCAACCGCACCCAACCAGCGACCAGCGAGGTAGCAGCACAACGTGCCGAGGTCAGCGGAACAATTCGAAATTCCCCACCTTAAGTAAAAAATACCAACACCAATCATTGTAGTGGAGATTTTTATTTATTTATAAAAGAATAGGACCCCTTCCATTAAGAAGAATTTACTCACATAGTATATTGCAAGTACCAACAAGCAGCTTGAAAATATGAGCACTGACCCGAAATTTGTCGAACTCACACCTGACGTCCTGAAAATGTGTTTATACAATGTTAGAGTGACAGCGTATCAATTTGGAACCGTGGGTTCGTGTCTCACAGAGATTTTTTTGGGAGTAGCCGACTTTTATTCTCGAATGCTGTATTAATATCAACACATTAGATAACTAATAATACTCTGTATTCGTACTCCTCCCGATATTAAAGCGAGGGGGAGAAAAAACAAACTAAACCACCTGCCATACATATGATAGAGCAGTATAGTGGAAACTACAGTAATAATTTTTTAAAATAGATATGATGTTAGATCTAGCTCAAAATTCTCCACGTAAAGTAAAAATACCAACACTAACCATTATAGTGGACGAAAAACAGGACCCCTCCCAAAAATAAACTCACCCATATAGTATATTACAAGTACCACAACGCAGCTGGCAAAGATGAGTATTGACCCGAAATTTGTCGAACTCACGGCTGACGTCCTTGAAACATTTTTTGTAAAAAAAAAGGCTGGTACCGCCGAACCGAGGTCAGCCACGCAAGGCCCGCTGGCACCGCCGTGCCTATGGAAGCGATATATCGCTAGTAAGGAGCGAAGCAATAGCAACCGATAGCAACCGTAATACCACCATGTCAGTGAGCGGCCTAACCAATCAGCACAGCAAAAATACAACTAGCCCAGCCGTGTATCAATCGTGGGCAACGAAGCAGATGCACCGCTGGACTACGCAGCCGTGTCGACCAGGGTGGTACATTAACCGCGATCAGTTGACCAGGGTGGCACATCAACCGCGATTTGCCCAGCGAGATCGCCCAGACGCATATCGACAAAGCAAAATAAACCCAGCCCAGTCGCATGTCAACATACAGCAAAGCGAAGGCCCTTGAAGACGACACAACCGTGTCGACCAGACCGGTGGATCCCTGCGATCGCAAAGCAAAAGGATATCTGCGACCACTGTATATCAACAGCGATCAGCAGAACCAACTTCCTTAGGCACAGCCGCGCCCGCGATTTTACGTCTTTTTTTTTGGCAAAGCGAAATACAACAGTCACAGCCGAATATTAACCCCGAGCAGCAAAGCGAAAACGCTGCTGGACGTCACAGTCGTGTCGACCACAGCGGTATAACCACGGTCAGCAGCGCGAAAGCATACCTGGCACAGCCGTACATCCACGCGATCAGCAGAGCGAAAGCACACTTGGCCCATCCGCTCATGATGTGTGCATATCCCCACTGCAGCATAACCAATCGACAACGCGAAAACACAACTAGGCCAGTCGTATATCAACTACGATTAGCAAAGCGAAAGCACTTCTGGGCCACGCCGCCGTGTCGAGCAGAGCGGTATATCAACCAGGATCCGCAGAAAGAAAGTATATCTGGCACAGCTGCATATCAACAGTGCGATGTATCAACCGCAATCAACTACGACTAGCAGAGCAAAGCACTTATGGGCCACGCCGCCGTGTCGAGCAGAGCGGTATATCAACCGCGATCCGCAGAAAGAAAGTATATCTGGCACAGCTGCATATCAACAGTGCGGTGTATCAACCGCGATCAGCCAAGCGAAAGCATACTGGCGAAGCTATATAACAGCGGTCAGAACACCAACACGATAGCACTGCTGGACGACACGGTCGTGACTGCCAGAGCGGTATATTCACCGCGATCAGCAAAATAAAGGCAAACATGTCGCAGCTGTTTATCACCAACGCGATGAATCAACCGCAATCAGCAACGCAAAAGCGCATATGGCGCAACTGTATATCAACCGCGATCAGCAAAGCGAAATAGTGTCTGGCGCCGTCGTCTATCAACAGCAATCAGAAACCTAAAGCGAAACCCCTTCTGGACAACCCAACCGGATGGACCAGAGTGGTGTATCAACGACGATCAGCAAAGCAAGAGAACATCTGGCGCACCTGTATATTACTAGCGCGGTATAGCTGATATCAACAGCTATCAAAACCTAAAGCGAAAGCCCTTCTGGACGATGCCGTGTCGACTAGGGCGGTATATCAACTGCGATCAGCCAAGCAAAAGCCTATATGATGCAACTGCACACCACCAGCGCGGTATATCAACCGCGATCAGCGAAGCGAAGCATGTTTGGCACAGCTGTATAATCACCAACAGCGCGGTATAGCTGTATATCAACATCAATCAAAACTTGAAGCGAAATCACTGCCGGGCGACGCAGCCGTATCGACCAGGGCAGTATGTCAACCGCGATCAGCAAAGCAAAAGCATCTAAAGCTCCATATATCACCGGCGCGGTCTAATCACCAGCGCGGTATATCAACCGCGATCAGCAATGCGAAAGCATATCTGGCGCAGCTGTATATCAACAGCAATCACGAAACTAGTCGAAAGCACCGCTGGACGATCAACAGCAATCACAAAACTATGCGAAAGCACCGCGGTATATCAACCGCGATCAGCAAAGCCAAAGCATTCCCGGCGCAGCTGTATAATCAACAGCACGGTATACCAAACGCGATCAACAAAGGGAAATAACATCTGGTGCAGCTATATAATCAACAGCGCGGAACATTCAACCAGCAATCAGCAAAGCGGAAGCATATCTGGCGCAGCTGTATATCAACAGCCATCAAAAGCTTAAAGCGAAGCCGTTCTGGACGACGCAGCCGTGAGGACCAGAGCGGTATATCAACCGCGATCAGCAGAAAGAAACATATCTGGCGCATATGTATGTCACCAGCGCGGTATAGCTGTATATCAACAGCAATCAAAAACTGTCAGCCAGAGCGCAGCTGTCTATCAACAGCGCGGAACATCAACCGCAATCAACAAAGCGGAAGCAAATCTGGCGCAGCTGTATATCAGTAGCCATCAAAAGCTTATCAGCAGCCATCAAAAGCTTAATGCGAAGCCGTTCTGGACGACGCAGCTGTGTGACCAGAGCGGTATATCAACCGTCATCAGCAGCAAAAAACATATCTGGCGCAGATGTATGTCACCAGCGGGGGATAGCTGTATGTCAACAGCAATCAAAAACTTAAAGCGAAGCCGTTCTGGCCGACACAGCCGTGTCGACCAGAGCGTAGCTGTATAATCAACAGAGCGCAACATCAACCGCAATCAGCAAAGCGGAATCATATCCGGCGCAGCTGTTTATTAGCAGCCATCAAAAGCTTAAAGCGGTGCCGTTTTGGATGACACAGCCGTGTCGACTAGAGCGGTATATTAACGCGATCAGCAGCAAGACACATATCTGGCGCAAATGCATGTCACCAGCGCGGTATAGCTGTATGTCAACAGAAATCAAAAGCGAATTCGTTCTGGATGACACAGTCGTGTCGACCAGAGCGGTATATCAAGCGCGATCAGCAAAGCAGAAAAATAGCTGGCGCAGATGTATGTCACCAGCGTGGTATATCTGTATGACAGCAGCAATCAGAACCTAAAGCGAAAGCACTTCTGGACGACGCAGCCGTGTCGACCAGAGCGGTATATCAACCGCGATCAGCAAGCAAAAGCGTATCTGTCGCAGCTGTTTAATCGCCAGCGCGGTATATTAAACGCGATCAGCAGAGCTAAAACACATCTGGTGCAGATGCACGTCACCAGCGCGGTATAGCTGTAATATAATCAACAGCCATCAAAAGCGAAAGCGAAAGCACTTCCGGACGGCACAGCCATGTCGACCAGGGCGGTATCAACCGCGATCAGCAAAGCAAAAACATATCTGTATCACCAACGCGGTATATCAATCGCAATTAGCAGAGCTTAGACACATGTGGTGCAGACGCACGTCACCAGCGTGGTATAGCTGTATATCAACAGGCAATAAAACGAAAGCGAAATCACTTCTGGACGACACGGCCATGTCGACCAGGGCGGTATCAACCGCGATCAGCAAAGCAAAAACATATCTGTATCACCAGCGCGGTATATTAACCGCGATCAGCAGAGCTGAGACATATCTGGTGCAGATGCACGTCACCAGCGCGGTATAGGTGTATATAATGTCAACAGCCATCAAAAGCGAAAGCGAAAGCACTTCTGGATGACACAGCCATGTCGACCAGGGCGGTATCAACCGCGATCAGCAAAGCAAAAAAATATCTGTATCACAACGCGGTATATCAATCGCAATCAGCAGAGCTAAGACACATCTGATGCAAATGCACGTCACCATCGCGGTATAGCTGTATATCAACAGGCAACAAAAACGAAAGCGAAATCACTTCTGGACGACACGGCCATGTCGACCAGGGCGGTATCAACCGCGATCAGCAAAGCAAAAAACATATCTGTATCACCAGCGCGGTATATTAACGGCGATCAGCAGAGCTGATACATATCTGGTGCAGATGCACGTCACCAGCGCGGTATAGGTGTATATAATGTCAACAGGCAACAAAAACGAAAGCGAAAGCACTTCTAGACGACACAGCCATGTCGACCAGGGCGGTATCAACCGCGATCAGCAAAGCGAAATATCTGTATCACAACGCGGTATATCAACCGCGATCAGCAGAGCTAAAACATATCTGGTGCAAATGCACGTCACCAGCGCGGTATAGGTGTATATTAAATGTCAGCAGCCAACAAAATGAAAGCGAAAGCACTTCTAGACGACACAGCCATGTCGACCAGGGCGGTATCAACCGCGATCAGCAAAGCAAAAACATATCTGGCCCAGCTGTATAATCACCAGCGCGGTATGTCAACCGCGATCAGCAAAGCGAAAGCATACCTGAGCTGTATACCAACAGCAATCAAAACTACAGCAAAAGCACTTCTGGACGACACAGCCGTGTCGACCAGTGCAGTATATCAACCGCGATCAGCAAAGCGAGAGTACATCTAGCGCAGCTGTATAATCACCACGACGGTATAGCTGTATATCAACAGCAATCAAAAACTAAAGCGAAAGCACGTCTGGACGACAAAGCCATGTCGACCAGGGCGGTATATCAACCGCGAGAGCTGTATATCAGCAATAAAAAAACTAAAGCGAAAGCACCTCTGGTCGACACGGTCTGGTCGACACAGCCGTGTGGACCTGGACGGTGTGTCAACCGCAATCAGCAAAGCAAAAGCATCTCCGGCGCAGCTGTGTCATCATCAGCGCCGTATAGCTGTATCACCAGCGCGGTATAGCTGTATAATAGCAACAGCAATCAAAACCTAAAGCGAAAGCACTTCTGGACGACAAAGCCGTGTCGACTAGGGCGGTATATAAACCGCGAGAGCTGTATATCAACAGCAACGTAAAACTAAAGCGAAAGCACTTCTGGTCGACACAGGCGAGGCGTTGTATCAACCGTCATCAGCAAAGCAAAAAGGATCTCTGGCGCAGCTGTATAATCACCAGCGCGGTATAGCTGTATAATATCAACAGCAATCAAAACCTAAAGCGAAGGCACTTCTGGACGACACAGCCGTGTCGACCAGGGCGGTATATGAACCGCGAGAGCTGTATAACAACAGGAATCCAAAACTGAAGCGAAAGCACTTCTGGTCGACACAGCTGGGCGGTGTATCCACCGCGATTCTCAGCAAAGCAAAAGCATCTCTGGCGCAGCTGTATAATCACCAGCGCGGTATAGCTGTATATCAACAGCCATCAAAAACTACGGCGAATGCACTTCTGGACGACACAGCCGTGTCGACCAGGGCGGTAAATCAACCGCGAGAGCTGTATATCAACAGGAATCAAAACCTAAAGCGAAAGCACTTCTGGTCGACACAGCCGTGTCGAAAGTGCGGTTTATCAACCGCGATCAGCAAGGCAATAGCATATCCGGCGCAGCTGTATAATTACCAGCGCGGTATAGCTGTATATCAACAGCAATCAAAAACTAAATCGAAAGCACTTCTGGACGACACAGCCGTGTCGACCAGGACGGTATATCAACCGCAAGAGCGGTACATCAACAACAATCAAACACTAAAGCGAAAGCAATTCTGGACGACACAGCCGTGTCGACCTGGGCGGTGTATCAGCCGCGATCAGCAAAGCAAAAGCATCTCTGGCGTGGCTGTGTGTCACTAGCGCGCTCTATCAACCGCGATCAAAGTGAAAGCATATCTGGCGCAGTGGTATAGCAACAGCGACGATAAAACTTAAAACGAAAGCACTGCTGGACGACACGGCCGTGTCGACCAGGGCGGTATATCACCCGCGATCAGCAAAGCAAAAGCATATCCGGCGCAGCGGTATATCAGCAGCACGGTATATCAACTGCGATCAGCGAACGGAAAGCTTATCTGGCGAAGCTTTATATCAACAGCAATCAGCACAGCAAATCCCTCTCAGGCACCGCCCCGCAGACACATGTAACATAGCCAGCACGTCCTTATATCAACAATGGGCAGCAGAGCCGAAAGCACGTCTGGACCACACAGCCGCGTCGATCAGAGCGGTGTATCACCCGCGATCTGCAAAGCGTATGCCAGCAGCTACTAGCGAGCAGATCATGTAAAATAAACAGAATAACGTTGGGACACGACACACTGTACAGCCGTGCTTTGTACTTGGGTGAAGGGTAAGGCGTGGCCTAATCGGATACGTACAAGCACCGAGGTTGTACAAGTACCGAGGTTGGTACTGAAAATTGTTTCCTAAACAAGAGCGATATATCAACCGCGATCAGCAAAGCGTATATCAGCAGCTAGCCACCACCGAAACAACAGGGCGTGATCAGTCATAAGTCACAACCTACATCAGGAGTTACCACGCAGCAGCCCCGAGTATTGTTCGATTTCATGAACGAAATGCCAGCAATGTCATGCGCGAAATGCCCTCAGCAGCACCGGGCCTGGTACTACTCAGCAGGCATGGAGTGTGGCCGGATATAGCAGATCATACAGATTAGACAAAATAATATCGGGACAACACATTCCGTACAGCCGTGCTTGGTACTTGGGTGAAGTAAAAGGCGTGGTCTCTTCGGATACGTACAAGTGCCGAGGTTGGTACTGCTGATGGTTTCCAAAACCAGGAAATAAAACAACACAAATGAAAGGTACCAGATATATGTGGAACTAAAGATGTCTACGTCGCATCGTGCATCCCAGCAGCCTCTGGTACGTGGTATCCTGGTGCCTAGACTCGCAGCTAGGACCGTGTATCCTGGTGTATATACTCGTAGGGCACAGGACAGGGTAGCATGCAACCCACGCCCCCTAGACAACGCCTGTCGCCTGGCGGCCGGCCTATAGTATAGGTCCTGCAGCCTATGGACTACCCTGACGAAAACAATGCTTCGGAGGGGCGGTGTCATATTCCTTTATTATCGGATCTCAAGTCATGGAAACATGTCTGATTCAGGTTGACTTGTTTCACGATTTTGTTATGGAAGGGCCCACCACCATCTACAGCAGTACCGGTACGTTCATTGCGCGCGGGGCATTCTAGGGCATACCTGGTATAGAGAATACCGATATCCCTGGCTGCTGTGGTGAGCACGCACTACGGGGCAGTTGTTCATACGTTGTGTCATACCGCGCCCGACGAACACCCCATGCCGACTACTTGTCTGAAGGTCTCTTGTCTGTTCGTGAAAATACATACTTACGAGTAGATAGAAGAAGCAGTTTCTTCATCAGCACTCGAAGACCGACGCAACAGTAACAGTCGCTCGGCACGGCAGAGGCCACGGGAAGCGGCTGCTATTCATTGGTGGTTCACCGCTGTGGTCGTGTAATTGAGCATTTTACCGTACAAAGGTTGGGTACATTTTGTCAGGGAGTTCAATGGTCATTATTGGCGTTTCTTGTGGGCTCTTGAGATGTTGAGATACCAACGGGAAGGTCCATGGCCGATGTCATGTCACTTCCCCGTGTGGTAACGAACGAACTATTGCATTATGGACAAACACACTCCGAGCCTACGAGGGGAAGTCCTCGGAGCTGATACCACCGGGCCCGCGGTCGCGCGAGTCGGTACAATTCAGTTGAATTGGGTAAGTTTTGCTTATTGCCCAAAGCGTGACCAATTTGCTTTTCGGAGGCCGGAAAGCACTGTTTTGCGTGCTGGTGTGGGACACCAGCCGAAAGCAATGGAAGACCCTACAGCAGCAAGAGGGGCACGAGCGCAGGACGCTGACGGAATCCATTTTGCAAGCTGGGGCAACCCGAGAGGTGGAGGCCGAGCCGGCGGCCGGCTGAAGCCGGAAATCAAGGTGACGATCGGGGGAGGTAGGCCGCCTAGGTTGGGTGGTGATGTTGTTACCTTCGAAGATATGCGTGAATTTCTTGTTGCCTACTCGGAGTACGAGCAGCAGATGCATGTCACAAACCAAGATGGAGGGGACCGGGTGCTCGCGAGGAGGCGAGAGCTGGTAGATTCGGCGACCCAAATGATAGTGGCTGATGAATTCTATGATAGCAAAAGCCCTGGGTCGACCTCTCCGAGGAGGAGGTATTGCAAGGGCTCAAAAGGTTTGCTGGCGTTGATATGCAGCAGACGAGTCATGAGGATTTTTGCCGGCAGATATTCCGTTTGCTGAAAATGGATGCGAGCGTGCCGGTAGATAGCAGGGTGTTCATGCAAAAACGCGCCCTGCGGAAATACCTTGCTGACTGCGGGCTCACGGAGGTGGTGAGGCCCGGCGGTCGGCAGTACACGCTAAAGCATGGCAAGGTGCTGGTGGAGGCAATAGCGGCGGGAATCGAGCCACTCGAGTTCCGCCGCAAGATGGAAAAAAAATATGCGTTTCGATCTCGTAACGCATGACCCTGACGAGTTGTTCAGCATAATTGCCAAGCAGCAACGGGATCAAGCCGTAATTGAGGCCAACGATGCAGTACGCCGGCAAACAGCAAAGCGTGACGCTAGGTCGGTGGCTGTTGAGGGGACCAAGCCGCAGGGAAGTACTGCTGACGGGCACGACTCACGCGAGAGTGCCAAGGCTGCCGGTGTGAAAGCAGAGCGAAACTAACCGTCGGTACGACAACAAGGAGGGCTTTGCGTGTGGCAAGCAAGGTCACAAGCAGCGGGACTGCCCCCAAAGCCAGCAGGGCAAGGCGGGGAAAGGCGTCCATGGCCAGACCCACGGCCAGACCCCTGTACAGCAACAGCAGTCCCCAAGCGGTCCCGCTCAGCATACCCGGAGCAAGACAACCGCGATAGACCCTGCGACTGCCACCCTTCGAGCTAGTGCGTCAAGAACGGCTCCAAGGCGGTGGTTACGGAGACCGAAACTGCTGCGCCTGAACCATCTAGGCGGAATGACGACGACTAGCGTACATTCGCGTGCCGCGGGAAAGGATGGCGCCAGTGGATTATGGGCTCACCGAGACGGTGCAGCACCAGGTGTCTCACAGCGCTGGGCCACAGAATGCAGCGCCAGTTCTTCACTCCGTTCCGGTGCAGCTGCCGGCACCCGCGTCGCAGCAGTCATGTGGTGATACCAGCAACATTTCATACGCGCGTGTTTCGGTCTTATAGCCGGGTGGAAGTGGTGATATGAGCGTGGATACGGTGGAGGCTGAACCGCGCGTGGAGGCCCTGACGCAGCATGTCGCAGGGCGTCTCGCGGTTCCCGGTGCTTCCGGGGCTGCTGAGGCTAAGGTACTGATGGATTCTGGTTCAGGCTTTACAGCTGTATCCGATCAGCTGATAGAGGCTCTGCAAGGACAGTCGGGGATGACGCAAACCGCCTTAACGCAGGCGTTTGTTGGGCATGCGCGTGTGGTGACGTCGTTGGGCCAGGAGTGTGATATTGAGACGCAATCGTGTCCGCTCCACTCAACAATCAAAACACCATGGGGACCAGTCCGGTTTACCATGCCGTTTATCGTGCTCCCTGCGGGGGGCAATGTGATTATCATCGGGCAGAAGACGCTGAGGGAGAAACCCGGCATCGACGTCATGGCGCAGCTCAAGGCCTCTGTATTGAAGGTACAAGGGCGTCAAGATGGTGCTGGGATGGAGCTTACAGCTCGTTCTGTGGGCGAGCCCAACAATGGTGCTGTGCTGCGAGCGGCGATGGTTGTCACAGCGTTCGTGCCGAGCGGTGACGCGCCAGGCGACGTGGACGATAAGGTCGCGCTGACGCTGCCGTCTCAACGACCCATGATATTCCAGGATTTGGAGGTGGGAATGCGGGATCGTGTGGGCGTGTTGGAGACGGCTGTCGATAACGCTGTTGACCATAGCTGCCCGCCGGAATGTGCCAAGATGCTGCGATATATCGTCTTTCGCTCGCACCTTGACGTGTTACGTCGGGCGTTGTCGGGTGACCCACATGCACGCAAGAAGCCTGGGGCGGTCCGGTTTCATTCAGGGGCAAGGGTTGTGCGGGCGAAGCCCCCACCTGAACGTAATCGCCTGCGGTGGAGTGCGGCAGAGTCGTGCCCCGACTGCCGCTCGGCAGTGACGACGAGTTTGTCGTCAAGGTGGCCCGGGAGGGGCCGGAGGAGGCGGAGAGCACCTGGGAGCCGGTGTCGCGCGTGTTTGATGGCGCGACAGCCGTGCTGCGAAAGAGATCAAGGCGCTGCGGCTGAAGATGGATCAGAAGCGGGGACTCGTGCAGCGGTATGGGCTGCGTTTTGATCATATTGTGGTTTGGGGGGGATCCCGAATTTTGAACTGCTGGTTTTCGGTTTGATCGAAATGTTGAATTTCGAGTTTTTTTCTGACTTGTGTTTCTACGCCGGGCGCTGATAGCACCTGACGCAGCTGATAGCATCTGACGCAGCCACAGCTGGCGGTTCATCGCCGAGGCTGTGTGTGGACAGAGCATGTCCGTGGTTGATGCTTCCGTTTTACAGGGGTGGCTATTGTGCTGGAATACACATTCCTTATGTGGTCTGGGTTTCGGCAAGTTGCATGCGCAATTGGAGGTGTGACGCGTGATGTGTGGTTTGCTTGAAGATACATTGGTGATGACGCGGCTGTTGAACAACCGTTGTTCAAGATCAGTAAACGTGGTAGAACTTAGGTCGTGGTGAAACTGACCGGGATGTGTTGGAGTTGACCATTGCCCAACGTACGGGCAGCTATGTTCATCAAAGCTACTCGGTCTGAGCCAACTTGTGGTTGGTAGCCCGAGATGGGCTTTTGGAGGGTGCTGTACCGCTGTGGTCGTACCATTGGGAATTTTACCGTACCATGGTTGGATACATTTTGTCAGGGAGTTCGATTGTCATTATTGGCGTTTCTTGTGAGCTCTTCTTATCTCGAGATATAACCGGGAAGGTCCATGGCCGATGTCATGTCACTTCCCCGTGTGATAACGAACGAACTAGTGCATTGTGGACAAACGCACTCCGAGCCTACGAGGGGAAGTCCTCGGAGCTGATACCACCGGGCCCGCGGTCGCGCGAGTCGGTACAGTGGTGTGCTCAATTTGCTGGTGGAAATCTACCTGTATACCTGGTATATGGATACGGTAGTACTGCTGTACGAGGTAATGCATACGGTAGTACTGCTGTACGAGGTGCGTGCGATTATTAGTTTTCTTGAAAAAAAGACCAGGTATGATACGTATGGAAAACGTCTGCTGTATGTTAGTTGTAGCTCGAAGGATACTTGGTTTTTATCTGGTATGCTTCTTCTTCAAGCTGTCCATATGGTCGCACCCACTCATGTCAGCTTTCTCCCATAATTCAGTGCGATCTCAACGCCGTAAGACCTCTACGAGTGGGTTTTACTGCGTAAACGGAGGCAAGCAAACCTGCGAGCCCAGCCCGGGTACTCATGTCACAGTCCACGCCAGTTCACGCCACGGAGGTTAGCCCCCAAGATGAGTCCCATCCACGCGGCTCCCCAAGTTGCTTGGGTCTTGTGCTCCTTCCTGCTCCGAAGAATCCTGTCGTATTGGTGCTGGTTCGTATTTGGAATTGTGCGAAACGGGGAGTCCGCGAAGTCCACTCCATGGCGAGAGCGGTGGCAGTCAGTCCCAACGACCGAGCCGCTCGGGACGACGCGGACGACAGTCTCCTCGTATCTTCAGTATTTCTCCTTCAACGTATGTTCTCTGGCTTGGGGTTCGTACGAAACAAGCACAATGATCAATGTGGCCTAGATTCTCCAAATAATTCACCGGTTCCAAGTCATGGGGCCACTTCCGTACCATCGATGCCTCATTTTCTGGAAACCCAATTTTTCCAAGTGCGAGCCCCCAACGCCCCCCCCCCCCCCCGGCTGGCAAGGAGGCCCCGCTGGATGCGCCGCCAGAGGCGGAAAAAATTGAGCATTTTCGCTTCTTTTCCCATCAGAATTGGTCCCAAATGTGCCATCAAGAAGATAAAAAATTGGTCTTGTTCAGCCAACAAAATTGATCGAAAACTTCCGAAAACATGGTTTTATTTTATTGTTTTATAAAATGGAAACCAGCACTGGCCAGCACAGACTCTACAACGTAGTACAGCCTGCTAAATGATCTAAACATGATGTAGATGGCGAAGAAAAAAACAACAACATAGCCGCGTAGCCGGCAAGTAGCAACCAACATGCGAGTACTTGAATTGTACCCTACTAAATTTACTGCCCAACAAAGTGAACCGATTTTAACAACAGCAAAACAAGTAGCTCAAAAGTTAGAGCAAAAAGATACACCTACAAGCACCGTTGTTTTGCCGATTGTATCTTGGAGGTGGTACTTTCGCGCTAATTTTGAACCCTACACTGCGTCGCTTCAAAATCCGTGCTGACACTCTCATTTGTTACCGGCAGACGTCCTCCACTTCTGTCATACCCCATACGTTACGGAGGTACACGACAAGCTCTACGTTCTCGATGCTTCGGGAACTTCGCGTCGGCGCTACGATAAGCCCTGCTGTAGAAAACCTATTTCTCTCCTATGTATGCCTTTTTACTCTATAAAAAACCCATACGCTAAAATATCGGCTCGAATTCCCGACATAGAATAGAGAGCGGATCGTCTGATATATCGAAAAATATCGGTACCGATACACAGCCCTAACAAAAACACTGGAATCAGGTGCAATAGACCACAAGAAACTAGTTAATTGCGCCATCCGGCACACGATGACGAACGCAGCAGCAGCAGCAGCAGCAGCAGCCCCCGCACAACTCTTATTACGTATGTTTAATTTCAACAACAGCTGTTGGAGCGGCAGCTGCGGCAGTTCGACAACAGCAAGCAACATTTCCCGTATAATAATATGCATACTATATTTTTTGGCCTTGAGTCGGTACATAAAGAAGGGAGAAAAACTAAAAATAAAAGGGGATCGGATAATGTACACACCGAGGCTCGAACCCAAAGGGTAGATAAACTAATTCGATTACAGAGTGAATTCACCGACACTCGCGGCTGATGATTAACTATCGTTCGGGGCTACCCTACAAGCTACTACTGCTGTACGATTACTACTGGGACAATATTAATATACTTTGTTCTTATACGTACGACTACGCGCTTGGTATTTCGCAACAGAAATTTGGCAAAACACGGTTTTGATCTCTGCTAAAAATATACTTCAAAAATGGAAAAATACACTTCAGCTGTGAGATCGACCAAAAATTATTTTGATCAAAACTCAGCTTTGTAATTCTCGTTAAAATATATATGTATATATAGTAGTTGGCCTCGGTTGGCACCGACGCTGTAAAACATTATATGCATATTGAGGTTGGCGTTTGTTGGCAACGACGCTGTAAACCATGCCAATCACTGCGTCAAGTAGACAACCAGGGTGCCTTTTTTTCCTTCTTTTTTGGCGGTAACCTTGATGGTTATCGAGTTTGATAATATTTTAGAACACTATTTTAAGGACGTCAACTGTGAGTTCGACGAATTTAGGGTCGATACTCGTGTTTGCAGGCTGCGTTGTCGGTACTTGTACTATACCGAGTTTGATCATATTTGTGCGGGATGGAGAACCCTAACTCCGCACAAGGGGAATGATCGCATCACGTAGTGTGAATATGGTAATGCACCCATTGCTGTCTCTAGAGTGGCCACACCAGAAAACAAAGTAACTCATTGGCGCTGTCATCCATAAGCAGGAAAGTACACAAGGTGCCGAAATCCGTCTTACGAGCGGTTCTTGGAAGGATGCAGTTCACTCTTGTTGCGACTCGCCGAACACCTCACGGCGCTTCGCGCTTGATGCAAGCCATGTCTGCCTGGTTGGTGAAAACCCGACGTGCTCCGTCCCGGCATAGTAGGAATGCGAGGGTCTGTGGTCATACGACTACGGCCATGCTCAAACTGAGTACACCCCCCCCACCCCCACCCCCCTCCTTCATCTTTGACGCTCGATTTCTTGTGGCAAACATACATATATACAAGCGCTGAAAATTGGTGCGCTTCGTTCATCTTATTTTTTCGTATCGGGCTGCGCCAGGCAAAGGTCGTAGATGGTATCCACGAAAAAATTGCACTTCGCACGGTATCGTATCGAGGGGTCGCCGCTTTCTTCTCAGACTCGTTGGAGCAGTAGAAGAGGTGAGAAATGCGTGCAATCGCTGTCGTGCCTACCTGTGCTGCTGCTGTTTGGGTCGTTTCCCGGTCACCTGGGAGCGCGGGCTTCGTGCTGGTGTAGTGATTAGTGTTGCTTCCTACTTGTGTTCCTTGCTGTTGATTGTGTTGGCGGGCTTCTGCTGCTTTGAGAACCAAGTTGCAACGATCTCTAGCTCGATTGGTACCGAATTCTGCAATTAATTGATCCATTATTATTGTAGAGGTACTTCGGAAGTACGCCAGAGCGGGCCGGCGTTATATCGGAGAAGAAGAAACAAATTACTACTGCTGTACCAAAAAACAAAAAAACAGGGCCACCTCCCACACGCACGAAAACACCCACCAACGTACCACACGACACACCACCAATCAACCAAGCCATCCACCCACCAACCAACCTACCGACCATGTGCTACAACAGTACAGCACTACGTACAGCAGCAAACGTATGTGTTGGTTCGCACTCGAACTTGGCGAGAGCAGGCCGGTATAGCGGAGAAAACTAAATACAGGGCCACATCCTATAGGCACGAAAACACCCCCCCACTTACAAAAACGACCCCGATCCACCCATCCACCCAACCACCCACCCACCAACCGACCCCTCCACCCACGAAACGCCCCAACCACCATGTCCTACTACATACAGCAGTACAGCAGTACGTACAGCAGCAGTCAGGTGCGTTTGGTCCGTACTCGATTTTATATTGAAATTAGTGTGGGGGTGTGGGTAAATCGGTGCGGGATGTGGGGAAATTTGAGCCTTTTTTCGATTCTGACTCGAGTTTTGAATAATGTTCTGTATAATTTTTGTTCGACGTTTGGGGGGTTGGGTTGGGGTTTCCATACCGTGCGGGGCGGTATCAAACCGGGGTATTTCCGTTTTCGTTGCCCCGTTGTCGGAGTTGTAGATGCATGGAAGGATTTCCGAGTCGGCGAGGGGCCCTATCTTCCCCGGGGTTCGCTGGCTCTATGTACGAGCCCCAAGCAATAAGCGATCGACCAGCGGCGTTGGGGTTTCCACATCGTGCGGGGCGGTGTCGACCCGGGAGAACACTGTTTTCGTTCACGGGGTGTAGGAGTTGTAGAGATACGGAGGGATTTATGATCCAGGCATGGGGCCCTATCGCGCCCTGGTGGCGCTGGCTCTAAGCGCTCCAGCCAATCAGCGATCGTCCAGCGGAATTGGGGTTTCCGCATCGCTCGGGGAGGTGCCGACCGGAGGGACTCCCGTTTTCATCCACAGGGTGTCGGAGTTGTAGTGATACGGAGGGATTTCTGGATCGGGAATGAGTTCTTCTCTTCCCCGAACTGCGCTCGCTCTACGCGCCCCAGCCAATCAGCGATCGGCCCGTGGGGTTGGGGTTTCTACACCGTGCGGGGCGGTGTCGACCTAGGAGAACACGATTTTCGTTCCCGGGGTGTCGGAGTTGTAGAGATATGAATGAATATATGAACCGGGGATGGGGCCCAATCATTCCCGAGTGCGTCGGGACTGGGGGGAGTTGCCCCGAGAGTCAACTTCCGCCGCGCGCGCCTTGCCCCCTGTTTGCCCGATGGCGGACGGGGGGGGGACCCTCGGCCAATGGGATTGGAGCTCGGATAACGCGGGGATGAAAGCCATACGCCTATGGTATTATATGTTTTTTTCTAAGGAAAAACTTGACCTCATCGATCGGGGCAAACCCCCAGCACCCGTTGAGTTTTCAAGGGTTTGACCGTTTGACATCCCGTTTCCGGGAAAAACAATTATGATCAATGATATAGGCAACAACGGCTCGGAATTCCTTTTTTTCCTTTTTTTTTTTTGTCGTTTTCTCTGCCAAAAATGGTGGCGGAAAAGTTCACCTTGGTATGAGTTGCGCCCATCAGATTTCCTTGGCGAGGTCTCTACTAACCCGGCGCATAAAAAAATCGGACCACCCATTTCAACCAAATTGAACACAACCCCGTGTTGTAACAGGTACTACTAATAGTCACTAAAGTGTTATTTATTGAGCCCGAAAATAATGAAAATCGCTTCGTACAACGGATGCGCCTAGGAAAAGGCTTTTCGACGATAAGTTTGATGGGATCTGGGGACATGTCAGTCAATCGGAATTATTGGTTTCCGAAATGTCGAAAAATTGGGGCTGAGTAGGCAGCTTTTCACGAACTAACAATTTGTCGCTAGTTGGCGAAGCCGAATAGTTTACTTTATTCGGCAAGTCGGTCGCTTGTTCTCTCCAGCCGACTCGCCAACTAAAGACAGGCAAGCGAAGCGAGCAAACCAAGCCCCCCCGGCCGAGGGGGTCCCGCTAGAGGTGTGCCCCCGGAGGGCCCGCCGGAGGAAAGGCGCCGCCGGAAGCGAACATTACGCCATTTGGCTTTTTCATTCCACACAAGAAAAAGCTGCAAAAGCGAGTAACACAAAAAATCGTACATGGCAGTTCTACCCTGGACTAGAGGATCGTGACACCAATTGTTTCCGTCGCTATATGACCTGACGGGGATACGAACGAAACAGGGCACTCACCACGATGCTATTGAATAGTGGTGCCTAAAGTATTCCCAGCAGTAAAAATCTTGATCCTCCGTGGTGTCATTCTTTTATTAATGTCTCCCAACTTTGTGCGAAACGCGCGCGTCGGTGACGACAGCAAGTCGTACACCATCTACTGCACAGTATATATATATGTGTGTGTCTATTTAAAATGTGTTTTTTTTTTTCTGGCTTGCTGTTCTCCGGCGGCCTACTTTTTTTTCTCGTGCTTTCGGCTGCGGGGCAAGAAAGACGCCCATCGGTACATTACGACGTATGTCTTGATCCCGGCCGAGCTCCGCGGCGATGCTCTGTGCATGCAACGTCGCTGAGCTGACTCTTTTTTTCAAGGGGTTGCGTCCCACCTCGCTGTTCAAGCCGAGCACGTGCATGGAAAACCCCACACAAGTTTTGGGTAGCCCGGCCCCTTCTCGCATTTTTGTATTCGCCCCGCTTTTACGCCCGCCGCAACAGCACCAGTCCAATTATTTTAGCGTCTGTGCTGCCCCCCTCTCGCATTTTTGTATTTGCCCCGCTTTCCCGCCGTACAACAGCACGAATCAAATTATTTTAGCCTTTGTGCTGCCTGCTACGACGCAGCAGCAGTAGCAGCAGCACTCTTCTGTGACAGCCACGGACAGTGCCTCTGTGTAGTTTGCGCTTCTGTATATGTGTGTGCTGCCATAGGCACACAACATGATCAAGAAGAGCAGGAATTACTTTGCAGAAGCACCCGCAGCCTAGCAGCCACAAAAGCGGTATACAGCAGTGGGCTGTGGGAGGTGCGCAAAGTGTGGCTTATTGCCCCTTTTCAAGTGCAGTTTCATGGCCTTGCGCAAGTAATGAATGGCACCAAGCAGCGTGCAAACGGCACGCCTCTGCTGGGAATTGTTGGGCAAGGGCTGTAACCTTTCTGGGACCAACCTGGTATTTATCTTGGTCATGGTACAGCGACCAAAAAGAGGACAAGCGCGGTTTTTTCAAGAGTCTACATTAGTACTGAAGTACAAGTATCATCATGCTGCGTGCGCGTAGTGTACGTAGCTCCTTACGCTGCACTTTGGGGCATGCTCTTTACCATAGCCACCATAGCATACCATAGCCCGGGCCGCTTGGTGTGGCCGATGTTGCCATCAAGTTATTAAATCGTCATTTCATTGTGATTTGATAGTCTCTTTGTGACGGTTTCCTTTTGTTCCGAGGTCCCGAAGGGGTGAAGACATTATCAGAGTAAAGCAAACGATTTATATTCATTAGCGGCTACGTATTACTGGTATCATGTACGATGCTACAAGGCATGCATTTAATAGTATGACACGACGAGTATGATCTAGCGGGTAAGACACTATCAATACTAACATTGTTACACTAAAAAAGCGTGCTCCGTCTGCTTCTCTAGCTGCGTTGCTGTGTGTTGGTATGATGCATCGGCATGATTCACAGACGGTCAGTCAGACAGACAGTCAGACAGTAAGACAGACAGACAGACGGACATACAGGCAGGCAGGCAGGCAGGCAGGCAGGCAGGCAGGCAGGCAGGCAGGCAGGCAGGCAGGCAGGCAGGCAGGCAGGCAGGCGGGCGGGCGGGCAGGCAGTCAGATAGACAGACAGACAGACAGACAGACAGACAGACAGACAGAAAGACAGACAGACAGACAGACAGACAGACAGACAGACAGACAGACAGACAGACAGACAGACAGACAGACAGACAGACAGACAGACAGACAGACAGACAGACAGACAGACAGACAGACAGACAGACAGACAGACAGACAGACAGACAGAAAGACAGACAGACAGACAGACAGACAGACAGACAGACAGACAGGCAGCTAGATAACAAAATATTGCAGCCCTGCATGCACCCCGCTTGAGTGAAAAGACGGCCTCGTGCTTCTTGCTCGAGCTGGCCCCAATTCCAAAATGAGTCTCATTGCCAAGGCTTGCCTCATTACCAAAAATACGCCTGGATTGCAGCAGCAAGGCCGCCTTTGCAGCGCAGCACGGCAACCGCTGCCAAACTTGAGACGGCTTGCAGAGAAACAAGCGCCACGAGCTAGCGCGAGCCCGCCCGCTTCTGCAGACGCCAATTTAGTCGACACCGTGTATTCATTGTTGTAGTGATAGCATGTACGGGTGTCGCAATCAATGATGTAAACGGTTCCGATGGACTTGCACACAGAAACGTTCGAGCAGACGACGGATGGACAAATGGGCAGGCAAACTCACTGCAACACACAAGTATTTGCAGCTTGTACGCACGCCGGTATTCACGCCGACATGAAGATATTTTAAACCAAAAGCTAAAACGGTTTCGCGTTTCGCTCTCGGACTTGCCTCATTATTCTGTTGCATGGGACTGCGTTGTTGTACGCTGTTATAACCAAGCTTGCTACCCGGTAAACTCCATACCTGGTACCTGTTACGTACTTCGGCGGGCAAGCAGAGAAGTCTAACTAAATGCCGTGGACGGTGGCAGCTCGCTTGCAGTTGCCTAGTCGTAGTCACGTTGCCTCTTAGAAGCCCCGACCTGGGTGCTTGTTGTCAACCCGATGAAGGAGTTCGCTACGTTCTTCCGTCTTGCATCAGCCGATTTTGGTGAGCTCATCCACCGGCATACCTGCCAGCGATTTGTTGGCGACGTTGCAGTCACACCCTGTGCCCTCACTGGCGGGATATACACCCGTGTCCCTCGCAGCTGGTGGCCCTGGTATGGGGCGGTGAGAGGTATGCCCTTCCGGTTGTCATGCCGGAAGCGGCTCCACATTAGAGTGTGCAAGCTGTGGCTGAAGAGAGCCTGCTTCCCCTCCGCCCTAACGTTAGGAGGCCTAACCCTAACGCTATAGTTAGTCTATACATTGAACGATCGGCGGCAATGCAAAACCAATAGAGGTGAGTGCGAGTTTCTAATTTTGAGTGCGCGTAAAAAACTACCCCGGTTCAAAATGTCTGAAGCGGATATTACATGCCTATAAACGGCTTTCCGGCCTCAGCAATACGGCTTGATTGTGAAGTTATGATGAGACCGCGGGAAAATATGCACATTTTTGGTGGTGCTGATTATTTTTTGCTGCCGGTGTCGCTACCAACAACGCTATTTCGCCGCCGCCGCCGCCGCCGCCGCCTCTGCTGCTGCTGCCGCTGCTGGTGGTGGTACGAGCGAAAGTGATTGCCTAAACATCTGTTTTGCGTGTTTGTAAACATTTTTGTGGTGCTGATTATCCGATATTACATGGCTAAAAACGGCCTCGCGGCCTCAGCAATACTGCTTGATTGTGAAGTTACGATGAGACTGCGGAATAAATGGCACGTTTTCTATGGTGCTGATTATTTTCAGCTGCCGCTGTCGCTACCAACAACGCTATCATCGCCGCCACCGCGGTCGCCGCCGCCGCAGCCCCCGCCTCTGCTGCTGCTACAGCTGCTGCTGCTGGTACGAGCCAAAGTGATTACCTAAAAATCTGTTTTGCGTGCTTGTACACATTTATAAGGTGCTGATTTTTAGCCGCTGCCGCCGCTGCTGCTATGTTGCTTCTACTGTTGCGAGCGATCGCGTGTATTAAAAAAAACTGCTGTATGTGTGCTCGCACACATTTTTGATGGTGCTAGTTATTTCGGCGGCTGCCTCCGCTGCTACTGTCGCTGTCGCCACCACGCTGTCGTTTTCGCCGCCGCCGCCATCGCCGCCGCTGCTGCTGTTGCTGCTGCTACTGCTGTTGCGATCGACTTCGTGTACGTAAACAAATGCTGTGTGCGTGCTCACACACATTTCTCAGGGTGCTTTTTTTTTCAGCTGCTGCCGCCGCGACGACTACCGCTACCGCCACCGCGCCGCTGCCTCCGCTGCGGCTGCTGTGCTTATGCTGTGCTGCTGCTGTGCTGCTGCTATTACGTGAAGGCGTGTTCCTAGAGCCTGTCTTGTGACAGCGGACTAGACTATGCCAACGAGACAATAACAACACTAACTGCAGCCATCATGCACCAACGCAAACATGTTTTTTTCCGATAACGCGAGTTGCTGTAGCGACAGCTATTCTACCCTACTGCAGGAAAACGAAAGATATTCCCTTTCCTGGTTACGACAGTCATGCGGGCATATGTCCAGGATATTTCCTTGATAGTCCCGTTCGAGGAAATCGTCGGCCATATATGGTTGTCGGTGAATAGTAAAAAAGGTCCCTGGCCGACTGGACTCTTACATGGTTGGGTGTCCATACGCTAAGGTATGAACACTGTTGGAGAAACCCGCTGCTGAAATAGCGGCTCTGTGGTTTGGGGGTCCTAATTAGTATTAATAGTTGTGACTGATTAGAGAAAAAGACGTGCACCGTCTCTTCGGGTGCCGTTTATCACGCATCCAAGGTCTCGAGCAATGGCCGTAATTTGGCGTACACTAAACGGAGTGCCGCTCAAATCGTTAAACCCTCAAACCCGTAGTCTAAACGGGAACCCGTTTTATTTTTGGCTGCAACGCGATGTCCATCGTGTGCGTCCGCAGTCCTCTCTCAGGCTGGCATGTAAGCATTGCGGTTGTCTTGTGGCTGCTCCTATGCTTTGTTCTCTTGAGTCTAAAAGGAAACAAAGTGTCTGATTATTCCCCTCCTGTCCTTCTGTCTATGTATCCTTCTGTCCTCTTGTGCTTCTGTGCAGGTGTCCGATTTAGGAAATCGACACACCCGCGGGTGGCCGAAGCCGGGCGTAAGAGTGTGGAGCTTTTGAGAAGGCGGCGAGGTTGATTGCTTTTTGAAATATCGCATATTTGGGGTAAGGGTGTGTTTTGTTTGCTTAGGCCTCTATTCGGCAAGATTACGTGAGCAAGAGTGAGACGTTTTTGCCACGATGGGTATAGTAATACACACACCTCCAGACAATGTTGCCTTCAGCATCGCGTTGAGTGTCTTGTTGTTGTCTGTGGTGTTGCACCCCATAGTGGAGGCTTGTTTCCAACGGATAAGAGCCGACAGGGCGTGGAAATCGATCGAGAAGCAGGAGGCAGTCGATGTAACCAAGTACAACATTTTCTCGGAAGCGATGGGCGACCGTGGGAGATGGGACACGGCACGTGTTATTACGTTGATGTTAGGCGCGTTCCACGTGTCCACTTGGGGGTTAGAGCTATCCCTAGATCTTGCGCTAAATATGGATGGTCCAGTGGACCTTCTCAATCGCCCACCCCCAGTGGTATTACGTGTGGAGGTAGTCGACCCCGCGCACAATTTGACGGACTGGATAGTGCTGCCCCTGGAACAACCTCTTGAAGGAGGCGTCTTGGGCAATTTCCATGGGGAGCTGGCCGATGGAAATGCAACAGCGTCATACCGCATCGGTGACAAGATTATAAAGGGGGAGACGTTGTTCGCCTCGTGGTCGATGGAAGCGGCGCGGATTGAATCCGGCCTCTTTTACGACAGAGACAACGAGCGTGCCGCTGTGGTAGAGCTTAATTGCTCGGAAGGTTTTAGTAAAGGTGCCCTGTACCTTGGGACTGTCTATGGGGCAACGAAGAAATGGGGTTATGTAACAGAGTGCGAGTCTGGCCCTAAGTTGTTGGAAGAAGGGAATGCGGCCATCTCCACGAGCCCGCCGACAATCCTTCTGAACAGTAGTGAGGGCGTTGTGCACATGATTGTGGAAGAGGAGAGCAGTTATCCGAGCTTCTTGTACTCGGTGTGGACGCCGGGCGAGGTTACTTCCGGGATCACTTATCTCGACCACGTTTTTTACATTTCAAGTACGACGCGTCTAGCAGAAGCGATCGTGTCGGGTGTCGCAAATGGGGTGTTGACCGGAGGTGGTTGCGTTGACTTGCTTGCGAGTTTCAGCATTACCAACACAACATACGACGTGGGAGACGCTATTCGTGCTTCACCCTTCGGCGAACGTCCGCGCTCGTCCTCTGTAGAGAGACTGGACAAGGTAGAGCCCATTGTAGAGGGTGTGCTTGTGAGCAATATAGGCTCAGTGTGTGGAGCGCTGCTCATCTTAGTAACCAGCTCCGCATTCATTGGGTGCTTGTACTTCCGCTCGAGTAGGTCGCTCGACGTGTACAATCGAGACAAATTAATCCGTGCGGTGTCGATGCCTAGTGGGGAGGATGCAGATGGCAAGCCCGTGGCTCTGAAAATATACGTACGCCGAGATGAGAACGAGGCGTTTACTATCGTCATCTCCGACGATGGGGTGTACAGAGGGTGCGCCGGCCTTCGCAAGAGAGTCTTAACGAGAGTGAAAGGCCGCTCGGCAATTGTGGCACCGCGTTCCATGGATCGCGCCATGTCGCTTTCTGGGTCGTTCCCGGCGGGTTCCAGGGAACTGACGTGCGATGGCGTTCGCCCTACATTTGACGGCGACCGCCCTTTGAGTCGAGATCCACGCAGTACTACTCCGGCACAGGCCGTTGTTCCAACTCCTCGAGTGCCGATGGTCGTGGAGCTGGTTGCTTCTCCAGTACCTGCCCCTTCTTTACCCGGACACAGGCGGGGCTTGGCAATACTGGACCTCCACGATTCCCCTGCCTCAGACTTTGTGCCCGATCTTGCAGAGGTTGAACCGCTGCGACACGCGACCCGTCAAGCTTTGGGGATCGAGAAGGAGAACCCCCCTGCCGCCGACGTGGAAGCGCAAGCGACGCCGCCGGCAGAGTAGTAGGGGTTGTAACATTCTGTCTTTGGCTTGACCGTGGATAATGTAAACGATTAAGTACAGTACGACTGCGGTTTCTTTATGACATCCGGCACGGCGCGGATGCGTTTTTTTTTTAGTTACTAGAGCGCAGTGTACGCACCCTGTTTTGCTGCGCAATTATAATAGGCTTTTTCCTCCAGTTTTGGTCCGAGAATTATTAATTTGAAGTTTCGTTTTACTCGGACATGCCGTTGTTAGATAAATCGGCGGTGCATGTCAGATGCTCTCCAACAGCTTTTAAAGGCAAGAAGCCCACGACTTTTTTTTCATGTCCGGCCCAATGTTAAGCACACTATTGGTGTACCATCAGTTTATCGGAGCGGGCCGGACTAGATCAGCTTCGAACTGACTTGTGCTCTCTGGCCGATTATTTATGGACTCTGGTGTGAATTTGTCAGGAGTACGTACGTACGTACGTAAATGTGTACGTCAACGGTAGTACGCGTAGCTGAAAGTGTTGTACTCGTAGCGATTCTTGGTTGTTGTCGATACTGTAAGTGCATCATATCACCCTTCGATTTGGTCATAGAGCGGGTACAACTTAATTGGCGTCTATTTGTTCACTACGCTTTTTGGATACAGTAGTACTGTGCACAATCTCACGTGACATATCTTTGCTCTACTGTTTTTTTTAGTTGTGAGTATCTATTTCCCCTGCGGCAATCATTTGTAGTAATTTCGCTGCGCTTCGTACACCAGACCGGGGGTATGGATTGGTGTGCCTTCAGGAGGGAGTGTCGAGCGTGAGGGTGTATGTGTAGAGCACTAACAAAACAAAAATAGCGTCCATTCGCAGGAGCGGCGAGAAGGATGCTTTGCCTTTTTTTCGAGTTTTTATAGGTAGCGCCATGACAACGAGGTCACCGGCCGTGGCAAGGCTCAATATCGTCCAACATTGAAACGTTTACGGGAGGCGTTGCCTATGGATCCCCTAATCAACCATCTATCCAAAGACCATGCTCTGCCATACGTCCTCGATTCATGCCCTACGACGACCACGTGTCTGTTGTAGTAGCTTTCATTTTTCAACCCGCGTTCGTTGCTGATTTTTCAAGGAGCAAGCAAGGCTACGCCGCACGAGTGGTCCTTTTACTCAGCTGCAGGGTATCGATAGCATAACAAACGGAAAGCCGCTGGCGCTTGAGAAGTATCAGCACCAATGGCATCGGCACCACGTGTCATGCCGGCTATACGCCGCTAGCAGATCGAAATGACATGGTTGCTCTTAGCCAGCTGTTGATTTTCCCAACTTGGGCTTTGCCTCGGCGGCAATAAAAGTTAGCGACGACAGAAGTTCAACGACGTGCTGTACCTCAATTCGTTTTTGAACCTGAACACCCAGGAATAACCCGCAAGTACCAAAACAAAGGGCGGGCGTGCCTGTCTTCATTTCGTATCTTTGGTCCTTTCTCTTTGTACGGACGAGGTCATCCCGTCAGAGTTGGGCTTTCCGGGGTACTTGCTCTCTGCAACGAGGTGCCGCATCGGCTCTAACCCTAACCAGACCCTAACCCTAACCCAAACCAGACAATAAATGCAATAGTGACTCCGGTTGGTCGCAGCAGAGAGGCTTCGTTGACCGCAAACCACTTGCGTGGTAGGAATGATGCTACGCCGCATTCTCTTACGTGTTACAGCAGGAAGCTAACCCATTTAAAGTCCTCCATCTTGGGCCCTTGCCCTTTCTTTGCTGATATGAGACAGCATTGATACCAGCTAGAGGAACGGCCAGAGCTCCGCCCGAGGCGCTAGATCTGCGTTGCCCGTACTGGTAGGGTGCAGTGCCGTAGTTTTAATAGTACTCGTAGTGTGTGCTGTGCTGCACTACTCTCTGCACGGAAATGTAAGGGCCTTTGGGGCATGGACGTAATCGGTCCTTTCAATTCGGTCCGTAGATGGTGAGTGGTACCTGGTAGTTTTACATAACATGAAATGAATAACAGCAGCAAACGTAGTACTCCATGACAGGGAAAAGCTATTCTACCATTAATACTGTTGTATTATGTCTCACTACCGTGGATCAATTGAAGTAACTATTGGATTGGATGCCTCCTGCGCCGGCCTGTGTTCCCGCCCATACCTCGTCGCACATCTTTGAACTGCATCTGTAGTTGACCACTGGTCAGGGCAGGGTTGACTCACCCAAACTTCCTAAACCTTGCCTCATTCCTTTCCTGCACATGGTCCAAAATAGTTCTCGAAATCTGGCGATAGTGGTAGCTCACTAGCGTCTGCGTAACTCTGGCCACGTTTACGCTTGCTACCCTGCACTTGTCCACTAGAGGTAGCCCCGATATAGGACCTCGCAGCGGACTTTGTCTTCCAGCCACCAATTTTCATGATGTCTCGTCCACGGCCGTCCCGGCACGGGATTCGCTGAGCGAACCTCTCACTCGAAAGGTGGGCATCGAAAAATGGCTCGGCAGCTCTGCCATCCCCAGATAACCTTGCAGGTTAACCGTCACACGGGCTGCCGAGAGAGGGAGGCGGCCCTGGCCACCTTCATCCGTATCTACGGGGAAGAGGTGCCCGGCGGTGTAGGTCCCACCTAATCCGCTGCGCGGCAGAGATGTACGTCGTAACCGCTCGAAACACGCAAACCACCAGGCAGTACCAGGCTGCTGACACTACTAACACTGCCTCGCTAAACGCCCTCAACGTCTTACCAAACTGAAGTTGAAGATCAAGCCCTTAGACGCTGGGAGCTGTAGGATGTGCGATTTCATTGTAAACGTAAGAGCGTGCCCCCTACGAATCGAATGGAAACCTAACGGATACAAGACTATATCCCGTGTCAGAAAAATACTCTCAGTCCAAAGAGCTGGCGACCTGCGCGCGCGACCGCAGGTCGCTTCGCAGATTTATGAGTAGTGTTAGGGTTGTACACCCTAGTGCGCCTTTCATAATTAGTTGTGTTAAGATTTTTTTTGCAACAACATCCCTCAGACCCATCCATAACGACCCCCCTGCCAAATCTTGTTAACAACGTGTGGTGGAAACCGAAGAAATGCCGCCTCACACTCCTTCAAGAACGCCCCCTCCACGCCTTCACCCAGGACACGAACAAATACCACCAATCTGCCGGTGTTGTACACCCTAGTGCGCCTTTAATAATCAGTTGTGTTAAGATCGTTTTTGCAACAGTATCCCTCAGACCCATAACGACCCCCCTGCCAAATCTTGTTAACAACGTGTGTTGGAAACCGAAGCAATGCCGCCTCACACTCCTTCAAGGACGCCCCTCCACGCCTTCACCCAGGACACGAACAAATACCACCAATCTGCCGGTGTTGTATACCCTAGTGCGCCTTTAATAAGTAGTTTTGTTACGATCTTTTTCGCAACAACATCCCTCAGACCCATAACGACCCCCCTGCCAAATCTTGTTAACAACGCGTGTTGGAAACCGAAGCAATGCCGCCTCACACTCCTTCAAGGACGCCCCCTCCACGCCTTCACCCAGGACACGAACAAATACCACCAATCTGCTGGTGTTGTATACCCTAGTGCGCCTTTCATAATTAGTTGTGTTAAAATCGTTTTTGCAACACTATCCCTCAGACCCATAAAGACCTCCCTGCCAAATCTTGTTAACAACGTGTGGTAAAAACCGAAGCAATGCCGCCTCACACTCCTTCAAGGACGCCCCCTCCACGCCTTCACCCAGGACACGAACAAATACCACCAATCTGCTGGTGTTGTACACCCTAGTGCGCCTTTTATAATCAGTTGTGTTAAGATCGTTTTGGCAACAGCATCCCTCAGACCCATAACGACCCCTCTGCCAAATCTTGTTAACAACGTGTGTTGGAAACCGAAGAAATGCCGCCTCACACTCCTTCAAGGACGCCCCCTTCACGCCTTCGCCCAGGACTGGAACAAATACCACCATTCTGCCGGTGTTGTACACCCTAGTGCACCTTTAATAATTAGTTGTGTTAAGATCGTTTTTGCAACATCCCTCAGACCCATAACGACCCCCCTGCCAAATCTTGTTAACAACGTGTGGTGGAAACCGAAGAAATGCCGCCTCACACTCCTTCAAGAACGCACCCTCCACGCCTTCACCCACGACACGAACAAATACCACCAATCTGCCGGTGTTGTACACCCTAGTGCGCATTTAGTAATCTGTTGTGGTAGGATCTTTTTTCCAACACCATCCCTCAGACCCATACCGACCCCCCTGCCAAATCTTGTTAACAACGTGTGGTGGAAACCGTAGAAATTCCGCCTCACTCACTTAATAGTAATAATAACAATAATAATAATAATAATAATAATAATAATAATAATAATAATAATAATAATAATAATAATAATGATAATAATAATAATAATAATAATAATAATAATAATGATAATAATAATAATGATAATAATAATAATAATAATGATAATAATAATAATGATAATAATAATAATAATAATAATAATAGTAATAATAATAATAATAATAATAATAATAATAATAATAATAATAATAATAATAATAATAATAATAATAACAATAATAATGATGATGATGATAATAATAATAATAATAATAATAATAATAATAATAATAATAATAATAATAATAATAATAATAATAATAATAATAATAATAATAATAATAATAATAATAATAATAATAATAATAATAATAATAATGATAATGAGGGATTGGGGTATCCCAGGTTCGACTCGCAACTTGCAACCACTCCTCTTCTTGTTCTTCGTAGCGTGAAGGACACGCCAGGTTGGAGCGAGGTTCGACGGCGAACCAAGCGACGGTAACAATAGAAGTGCCTTGAGGCAACGAAAGGTGCTTCGCAGGCAAAACAGAGAGTCGACAGAGATTACTTGTCAGCGGGAGACGTAATTACCCGCCTCTCTGTCATCAGAATCTACGGAGACTCCACGACCACTTTTAGTACAACAAGACACGATATTCAATACCTCTGGAACGGCTACCGTTCATACAAATCTTCACGAGAAGATCTGTCTACGTAACGAACGGTAGAAAATGTACCTGTGACCCATATCGCCCCCCAATGTTTGAACGCTACATACTGGAGAACCCAGCACAGCTTTCGAACATTTAAAGAGGAGACAGGTTCTCAGGTTCTCTAATAAATCAGAGTATTGTGTTGTACTGTGGTAGTCACTGTGTGTATTGCACTTGTTCATTTTCTAATCATGTCATCCCCTGCGCAGTTAGAACCACGGGCTTGTATGAGCATAATCGAATTTTAATAAAGATGTCAGTCACACACTATGAACTACCAGTGGTGTGTACCTTCATTCTTCACCAGAACGGTTATCCGGTCCCGAAATGACGTACTCGACGATAAAAATCAACCTATTATAACGGACGATAGTACCTTTGGCAATAATCAGGACATTCCTCAACATAAACGATGTGTGTATGAGACGGTTGCCTGCAGGGCTTGGTACACACTTAATGATGAGTTTACAAATGTGCTGAACAACGATTTGCCAGAAAACGATGCATGCAGAGTATGCAACACGGTAAACGATTGATCGATCAAGACGATAAAAGTCTGCATGACTTGACGATAGTGTGGATGTAACGATGGCGGCGCAGTATGACGGACTGCGGGTGCATGGTTAACGATAAGGTGGCATGTCTCAAGTATCGAAAAAGGCATAATCGATAGGACGGCAAGATCATGACCACGGGTCAGCAAACGATGGTGGCTGACAAACGCAATCAGTACACAGATAAATCTGCATAATGACGAGACTTCCTGCCAGTAAATTAACGGTTGACTGTGTGCAGGTCGCACGGTAACACGGAATACGACCGGGGAATATTCCATATGTGGATTCTGTTACTTAGGAGTATACAGCTCACGCGCTCAACTGTAACTCTGTAGTCAATCCAACACACGATTCTGACACTGGAGAATGCATTACAAGTGCACCCAGGAGCCTCCAATATCTCATACAGAAAAACAAACGATGTTCATTAATTGATTAACCTCACTGCGCCCAATGTATACTTCAAGTATATGCACACTGTACACAGCTACAATTTCTCAACTAACCCAACAATGACGCCCGAGTGTATACTGCTCGTATATGCACAACCTTGCGTAACTACTGGTTGAACGCCCCCCCACTAACACTTACTACCCCAATGTGCAGTAGTGTCTCTGAACCGTGTACGTCTCTAATTCTATAGCACTTTATTCACGAGAAAAAGGCTATCTTTTCGAGTGAGGTACTTCCACACGAAGAAACGAACAAAAACAAACATCCACTATTGGTATAAAACCAGGACCTCAGCTGTTGGGCAGCAGCAATCGAGTATCCAACCATGACTCAATACGTGGGCACTACTCCACAAAATACGCCCAAGCAACCACCAAAAAAAAAAAAAAAAAAAAAAAAAAAAAAGGACTCATGAGTGTTGCGGCTCATGTGTCAACGACGCACTATTGACGAACGAAACCCGGCCGGGAAAACAAAAATAGTGGGGGTGGTGCAACGATACTGATGACTAAGGACTCCCAGAAGGACGGAGGGTGGTACTGGGGCTTGTATCAGGACGACTGAGCAACGACGTCTCGTTTACTCTTTGTACTTTTGGGAGGATCAAGAGCGTGTGGATCTTCAGCTAGAATCCTTGAACGATACGCTCTGATCATCTCATGGCATTGAGGCACAACGTTGACGTGTCTCCAAATGCCTAAATTGGACGGCTTATCTTTGACGAGAAAATGATATTGAAAATTCGTCAGTGAGGCTTTACCAGGCCCACGCTTGTGACCTTCGATAGCTTCAATAGTATACGGGCCGATGTGCACGGTAAGCACAGAGCCGTCTAGATCAGGTACCGGTAACGTAGTTCCTAGGAACAAATCATCGAGTGCGGTAAAATCCGGTACGGAACTAGACGCGTCATTATGGTATGCCTTAATACGACCTAAATGAACAGATGTTTCCGCAAGTTCACCATCTCTCGCAACACGGTAAATTACTGGTGATAACTGTGAACGCACAGTATAGGGACCACGCCAGGGACTAATTAGTTTGGGGTTAGGTCCATCAGCAACGGTATAGGGACGGTGTACTAACACTTGGTCTCCGGGCTGATGTTGCGGAATCGACAATTTCTCATTAGATTCTGACTGCTTGTCGGCACGCTCCTGTAAATTGCGACGGGCAATTTCGTACGCGAGTTGCAGATTTTCAACGGTGCGACGGGAATAATCCTGTCGGGTTCCAGAACCAGACGTACACGGGACGCCGAGAATAATGTCAACGGGTAACGAAGCTCTACGGCCGAACATTAAAAAATGAGGGGTTTCCTCGAGCGTCTTGTTGTAGGCGGTATTATGGGCAAGCTGAATAAACGGTAACAATTCTGCCCAATTGTCGTATTTGACGTTTACGTACATCGCCAACATATTATGCATTGTACTATGCACACGCTCTAACACTGAATTGCCTTGTGGACGATACGCTGACGTGCGCGTCTTTTTGAACCCAAATACGGATTGCAATTCTTTAACAAGCTCGTTTTCGAACTCACACCCGAGGTCACTGTGTAAGGTTTCAGGAGCTGAGAAAACGGAGAAAACACGTTCTACAAGAACGCGAGCGATTGTGGCAGCTGTCTTGTCACTAATCGCAACTAAAACGAGAAAACGAGTCAAGTGGTCTATCACGGACATTACATACTTCGAGTTATTCGACGACGATTTGTACTCTACTAAATCGATAGCCACACATTGAAACGGACGGGAAACAGGACGATGACCAACAGGTAATTTCGGAGGACGGTGTGACGTCTTACGGTGTTGGCATGATGAACAGCATTTAATGTGCTTTGCTACGTCTTTCGACATAGTAGGCCACCAATAACGATCTCGGATTTTATCGAACGTAGCTTTAAAAGCTAGATGACCTCCAGACGCCGGTAGGTCATGACACGAGTGGACGATTAATTTCCGTAAAGCGGTGGGCACGACGAGTTGGTCACGGAACGAACTGCGTTTGCGAAGATAACCCGGCAAATACGACCGGAATAATATTTCTTCGTTCAGAAAATAATGACTCATGCTGTTTTTGGTTTCACCATCTGGGACGGGTACGGTAACAGGTGCTTTTACGTATTCGATATACGGACCGAACTCAGCACGTTGTTCTTCCAGTAATTTTTCTGGGTCAAGCAACGGAAACAGAGACACTGCACTAGCAAACAATTCGCTATCATTCTGTACAAGGTCTACGTCTTCGAGGTTTTGTGAAGATACTTGGAAGTCGCGAGGCCCAGGTGCACGATACGGTCTATCGCTCGGAACGTTTCGACAGATAGACGCAAGGGCTGGTTCTTGCGGTAACGGTTCTTCTTCCACTTCACCAAACAATCGAGACAGCGCGTCGGGTACTACATTTAATTTTCCCGCGACGTGTTTAACGGTAAAATCAAAGTTTTGCAACGCAATAGCCCAACGAGTAAGCATATTGGACGTATCCTGCATGTAGTATAGGTGGGTCAATGCTTGATGATCAGTGATCACCGTAAAATGTTTCCCAAATAAATACGGTCTCCAGTGAGCGAGTGTAAGTACGACTCCACAACACTCTTTCATTGACGCAGAGTAATGGCGTTGCCCATGTTTGAATCGTTGACTAAAATACGCGATAATGTCAAGATCAGACTTCGAGTCGTCATTTTTCGACGGCTGAGCAAGAAAAGCGCCAACTCCTATCTCACTGGCATCTACATGCACAATAAATTCACGCTCATAATCAGGGAATTTCAAGACTGGGGCTGACACCAGTAAACGTTTGATGTGAGCGAACGCGGTATCTTGCGTTTTCCCCCAGGCTTTCTTAAAGCGTGATCTAGTTGCAAACTCTTTACGGGTGAGATCAACGAGTGGTGCGGTTACTTCGGCGAAATTCGGCACAAAACGACGCACAAAATTCATCACCCCTAAAACGGAACGAAGATCTTTGATGCAGGTGGGAGTAGGTAGCTCTTGAATAGCTTTGATACGATCTTTCCCAACTGCAACCCCTTCAGCAGAAATAACATGGCCTAAATATGCAACCGATTTAGGACCAAACGCTAGTTTAGACGGCTTCAGGGTGAGACCAGCTGCTTGCAACGCTGCAAACATGCTTTCTAACGATTTCAAATGATTCTCCCAGGTTGTGGACAAAACGCAGAGATCATCCATATAAATAAGCAACTCGGGAATATGGCCCAACGTTTTATGAGCCATTTCTGTGAAAAGCCACGGGGCATTACAAACACCAAACGGCATACGTTTATAACAGTACTTGCCAGAATTAGTGACAAATGCTGTAGTCTCGACATGATCAGGGTGAACGGGAATCTGCCAATAAGCGCTTTGGACGTCAGCGACACTGATAAATTTGGCGCCTCCGACCATGTCAATGTTATCCTCGAGATTAGCCATCGGCCAGGTCTTGCGGATAAGGTGTTTGTTGATTGTACTTCTATAATCAACACAGAAACGAGGTTGACCATCCTTGCGAGCCACGATGGTGACGGGAGATCCCCATGGGCTAGAGCGCTCCTCTATTATATCATCGTTGAGCATGTCCTGAACACACTTGTTGATAACGGCTTCAGTGCGCGGATTAGCTCTATACGGACGACGGCTCACAGGTTTGGTATGAGCGGGAAGGGGAAACGTTGCTTCGGCAGTATTGCACTTACCCAACTCCGCTCGTGATAACGATAAGACAGGACGGTATTTTGCACATAAATCCAGGATTGCTGACTGCTGTTCAACGGTGAAAGTAGAGTCTACAAATGCTCTGGATAGTGGCGCAATAATTTCAGCACGTGCTGCTGCAATTTCGGTCGGGGTATTAGGTGTTGCTGCTACAGCATGCACATGCAGCTGAGCAGGAGACACGACGGCAACACTCGACAATTTCCCAATCTCTAATCCTGCGTGGAGGGCAAGAGACTCGGACGATGGATTAGCTATTTGAACGGCAACTGATCCATCTGCTGCTAGCCACGTGGTGAGGGTGCGAGCTACGATAACTCGCTCAAATTCGACCGGACGATTGTCGCAAGACATCTCATTTTCCGAGAGTATGCGCGGCTCAATAATAACTTCCGTATCTTGAGGTGGTTTGATGTCTGTAAAAGCAGTGATCACGGTACTGTGACGGGGGCGTAAATCAATACGATTGCACAATTTTACAGCGTGTACCTCAGCATCTTTGTGCACTGCGGCTACGGAGCGCAATACAGTGGATGAGGTCACCTGGGCACGAGCATCAGGGGACCTATGGGTAGCTGGAATAGTGACAGTACTAGAAGAGAAAGTCAAACGCTGATTTTTCCAATCGAGTATAGCCCCAAAACGAGACATGACATCATTATCAAGCAATATCTGGTCAGGCCCTAACGATGGGATAACGAGTGCATCAATACGACGTGTGATATCACCCAGGGTAAGAGACAACTGAATAAATCCCAAGATCTCGAGCGACGAGCCATTCGCTGCACTCAGAGACATACACGATGGTGGGACGGTTTCAACCCGGGCCTTACACAAGGTTGGATGTTGCTTCAAAAATAACAGCGAAACACATGTAATGTCGCTTGCGGAGTCAACAGTCAGGCCAGACACAGCAAGACCATTAACTATCCCGGGGATACGTATCCGCCGAGAGGAAAAAGAGAGAGTAGCAGATGGTTTCTTTCGAGACAGCGAAGAGCTGAACCACGAATTATTTTCATTATTATTGGTATTGTCAGGGCATCCGCTATTTACTGCTGTATTACAATCGACCGCACGGCGTTTCGATCTTGCACCTACTGGAACAGCAGTACTACTAGCGGTGTCCCTCTTCTGACCACGACGAGGTTCAGAAGGAGAACTACTATCGGTAATCGTATTACTCCCATCAGACAAATTCTCAGCACTCACGGGGTGCTGTTCTGACGAACTACAATCCGATACCCTCCTACAATCACGCGCAGCGGTCAATTTCACAGCAGACACGGGTTGCTGTGATGACGAGCTACGACTCAAAATTCCACTACTGACGGCACTCTTTGTTTGGTATGCAAGCGACGCTAGAAACGTTTTGTGTTTCTTGGCGTCCTTCCTACTGCAATCAACGGTAACAGCAGGCTTACACCTCCCAAGTGCTACGGACGAAACACCTGGGCACCCCTATTCGGAGTCGTCGTCTTCGGAAGCCGGCTTGCGCTTCTTCTTCGTCTTGTCCCGTTTGTTCCCAGCAGACGAAGAGGATGCGGCTGATGCAGATGCTCCGGCTGCGCCCGAAGCTGCTTCCCGGGCCAGACGCTCCTCTCGAGCGCGTGTCCAGCATTGGTCGATCGAATGACCCTGCTTGCTGCGACACGTAGGGTGGGTACATAGTTCGACACGGTTGCTCGACGGCGAGCGACCTGCGGAACGTTTGTAGGACGACCCTCGACCCCTGCTCCGCTTGTCGTTGGTACGGTTCTGGGAAGGGGCGGGTCGTGCAGGGGTACGGTCAAGCGCACTATGAGGTACACGATTGAATAATGCACTGACATGACCACCTGCGAGGCCAGATGCCTCGTGACGACGAGCGCGTTCGATGGCTTCCTTCATGGTCGTACATGGTTTATCAGTAAGTTGCAAGCAACAAAACGACGGTTTCAACCCGTGTTGCCACAAAGCGATCATCATCGCACTCCACGTAGTACGATTGTCAGCTGCACGATCTACAGCCGATTGGAACTGCCCGATGAGAGTACGGTAGCGCATAGCATACGAAGCTACAGTTTCCTCCCCTTTCTGGTTGAAAGAGGCGATCTGCCTGGCGCAATTATCAATCGAGTCAGCGGGCATCAATAAATCTAATAGTGCACGCGTCATCTCCTGCCACGTTGACGGCGGAGTGAATGCCCCCGGGATACCCGGGTCAGCCGTTACGGTGGCTGAACTAATAATGTCGATTTGCCCAGTAAGGAGCTGCTGTATCAAAGTGATACAGTGCCCCTCACCCAACAGAGCGATGTGTTGGAGCGCGACGTCATCTCCAAATTTCTCATCGCCCGGGCGGATCCTCTTAGCTTTCAAGCCAACGATAACTCGAAAATGACTAAGAATTTCCGGAACATTTTGGTCGCTAGACCCATTAAGGCGGGGGACGCCTCTTAGATCAGCGGCGGTGACGGTAACAGCAGCGATATCTGCTGACGACGAACCCAACGATAGGTTTGATTTAGATGCCGACGACGGCGAGGGGTTTTCAGGGGGACTCGATAACGTTCGCGACGACCCTCCTGCAGTCTGCACGGTAGACAACCCTACTGCTGCTGCAGGTGAAACTGCAGCGGACGAACTGCTGGAAGCAAGCGACACGGTGTTGTCAGCTACGGGAGACGATTTTGACGCAGCTGTGCTTTCAGCAGACGCAGCAGACGACGCTGCGGATACGGCGGTACTTACCAATGATTCGTTGGCCACGGAGACCGCCAACAGTTCCGAACCAGCAGAGAACGGAGTCGGGTCCCGTCCTTCGCGGAGCGCCACGATGCGCGCTGTTGCTTCTTCAGTGTAAAGGAGCATGGCCAGTTCTTCCGGTTTCATTGGTTTCCCGGCATCACCCCGAATGGTGGCGCGGAGCGCTTCTTCCGCGTCACTCGACGACGAGGAGGACGAATCAGACGACGATTCGTTGGAAGGAGACGGCTCCTTCCGGGCGGGCAACGTTGCTTCCGCATTGGTGGTGGGGGTGGCCCCTCCGCTTTCCTCCTCGTCAGAGGGAGCGGGTTCGTAGTCGACCTCGTCAACATGACGAGAGTCTGTTAGATTTTCGGGTGCTGCTTTTGCAGCAGCTTTCTTTTTTTTCGCCATTCGCGTTTCCAAGTACAAAAAACAAAAAACGAAGTTGGCACAAGCTAACGAGCCTTATCGACGCCAGATGAGGGATTGGGGTATCCCAGGTTCGACTCGCAACTTGCAACCACTTCTCTTCTTGTTCTTCGTAGCGTAAAGGACACGCCAGGTTGGAGCAAGGTTCGACGGCGAACCAAGCGACGGTAACGATAGAAGTGCCTTGAGGCAACGAAACGTGCTTCGCAGGCAAAACAGAGAGTCGACAGAGATTACTTGTCAGCGGGAGACGTAATTACCCGCCTCTCTGTCATCAGAATCTACGGAGACTCCACGACCACTTTTAGTACAACAAGACACGATATTGAATACCTCTGGAACGGCTACCGTTCATACAAATCTTCACGAGAAGATCTGTCTACGTAACGTATGTACCTGTGACCCATATTATTATAAGTATTATTATTATTATTATTATTATTATTATTATTGTTATTATTATTATTATTGTTATTATTACTAATATTATTATTATGGGTCGCAGGTACACTTTCTACCGTTACGTAGACAGATCTTCTCGTGAAGATTTGTATGAACGGTAGCCGTTCCAGAGGTATTCAATATCGTGTCTTGTTGTACTAAAAGTGGTCGTGGAGTCTCCGTAGATTCTGATGACAGAGAGGCGGGTAATTACGTCTCCCGCTGACAAGTAATCTCTGTCGACTCTCTGTTTTGCCTGCGAAGCACCTTTCGTTGCCTCAAGGCACTTCTATTGTTGTTACCGTCGCTTGGTTCGCCGTCGAACCTTGCTCCGACCTGGCGTGTCCTTCACGCTACGAAGAACAAGAAGAGAAGTGGTTGCAAGTTGCGAGTCGAACCTGGGATACCCCAATCCCTCATCTGGCGTCGATAAGGCTCGTTAGCTTGTGCCAACTTCGTTTTTTGTTTTTTGTACTTGGAAACGCGAATGGCGAAGAAAAAGAAAGCTGCTGCAAAAGCAGCACCCGAAAATCCAACAGACTCTCGTCATGTTGACGAGGTCGACTACGAACCCGCTCCCTCTGATGAGGAGGAAAGCAGGGGGGCCACCCCCACCACCAATGCGGAAGCAACATTGCCCGCCCGGAAGGAGCCGTCTCCTTCCCACGAATCGTCGTCTGATTCGTCCTCCTCGTCGTCGAGTGACGCGGAAGAAGCGCTCCGCGCCACCATTCGGGGTGATGCCGGGAAACCCATGAAACCGGAAGAACTGGCCATGCTCCTTTACACGGAAGAAGCAACAGCGCGCATCGTGGCGCTCCGCGAAGGACGGGACCCGACTCCGTTCTCTGCTGGTTCGGAACTGTTGGCGGTCTCCGTGGCCAACGAATCATTGGTAAGTACCGCCGTATCCGCAGCGTCGTCTGCTGCGTCTGCTGAAAGCACAGCTGCGTCAAAATCGTCTCCCGTAGCTGACAACACCGTGTCGCTTGCTTCCAGCAATTCGTCCGCTGCAGTTTCATCTGCAGCAGCAGTAGGGTTGTCTACCGTGCAGACTGCAGGAGGGTCGTCGCGAACGTTATCTAGTCCCCCTGAAAACCCCTCGCCGTCGTCGGCATCTAAATCAAACCTATCGTTGGGTTCGTCGTCAGCAGATATCGCTGCTGTTACCGTCACCGCCGCTGATCTAAGGGGCGTCCCCCGCCTTAATGGGTCTAGCGACCAAAATGTTCCGGAAATTCTTAGTCATTTTCGAGTTATCGTTGGCTTGAAAGCTAAGAGGATCCGCTCGGGCGATGAGAAATTTGGAGATGACGTCGCGCTCCAACACATCGCTCTGTTGGGTGAGGGGCACTGTATCACTTTGATACAGCAGCTCCTTACTGGGCAAATCGACATTATTAGTTCAGCCACCGTAACGGCTGACCCGGGTATCCCGGGGGCATTCACTCCGCCGTCAACGTGGCAGGAGATGACGCGTGCACTATTAGATTTATTGATGCCCGCTGACTCGATTGATAATTGCGCCAGGCAGATCGCCTCTTTCAACCAGAAAGGGGAGGAAACTGTAGCTTCGTATGCTATGCGCTACCGTACTCTCATCGGGCAGTTCCAATCGGCTGTAGATCGTGCAGCTGACAATCGTACTACGTGGAGTGCGATGATGATCGCTTTGTGGCAACACGGGTTGAAACCGTCGTTTTGTTGCTTGCAACTTACTGATAAACCATGTACGACCATGAAGGAAGCCATCGAACGCGCTCGTCGTCACGAGGCATCTGGCCTCGCAGGTGGTCATGTCAGTGCATTATTCAATCGTGTACCTCATAGTGCGCTTGACCGTACCCCTGCACGACCCGCCCCTTCCCAGAACCGTACCAACGACAAGCGGAGCAGGGGTCGAGGGTCGTCCTACAAACGTTCCGCAGGTCGCTCGCCGTCGAGCAACCGTGTCGAACTATGTACCCACCCTACGTGTCGCAGCAAGCAGGGTCATTCGATCGACCAATGCTGGACACGCGCTCGAGAGGAGCGTCTGGCCCGGGAAGCAGCTTCGGGCGCAGCCGGAGCATCTGCATCAGCCGCATCCTCTTCGTCTGCTGGGAACAAACGGGACAAGACGAAGAAGAAGCGCAAGCCGGCTTCCGAAGACGACGACTCCGAATAGGGGTGCCCAGGTGTTTCGTCCGTAGCACTTGGGAGGTGTAAGCCTGCTGTTACCGTTGATTGCAGTAGGAAGGACGCCAAGAAACACAAAACGTTTCTAGCGTCGCTTGCATACCAAACAAAGAGTGCCGTCAGTAGTGGAATTTTAAGTCGTAGCTCGTCATCACAGCAACCCGTGTCTGCTGTGAAATTGACCGCTGCGCGTGATTGTAGGAGGGTATCAGATTGTAGTTTGTCAGAACAGCACCTCGTGAGTGCTGAGAATTTGTCTGATGGAAGTAATACGATTACCGATAGTAGTTCTCCTTCTGAACCTCGTTGTGGTCAGAAGAGGGACACCGCTAGTAGTACTGCTGTTCCAGTAGGTGCAAGATCGGAACGCCGTGCGGTCGATTGTAATACAGCAGTAAATAGCGGATGCCCTGACAATACCAATAATAATGAAAATAATTCGTGGTTCAGCTCTTCGCTGTCTCGAAAGAAACCATCTGCTACTCTCTCTTTTTCCTCTCGGCGGATACGTATCCCCGGGATAGTTAATGGTCTTGCTGTGTCTGGCCTGACTGTTGACTCCGCAAGCGACATTACATGTGTTTCGCTGTTATTTTTGAAGCAACATCCAACCTTGTGTAAGGCCCGGGTTGAAACCGTCCCACCATCGTGTATGTCTCTGAGTGCAGCGAATGGCTCGTCGCTCGAGATCTTGGGATTTATTCAGTTGTCTCTTACCCTGGGTGATATCACACGTCGTATTGATGCACTCGTTATCCCATCGTTAGGGCCTGACCAGATATTGCTTGATAATGATGTCATGTCTCGTTTTGGGGCTATACTCGATTGGAAAAATCAGCGTTTGACTTTCTCTTCTAGTACTGTCACTATTCCAGCTACCCATAGGTCCCCTGATGCTCGTGCCCAGGTGACCTCATCCACTGTATTGCGCTCCGTAGCCGCAGTGCACAAAGATGCTGAGGTACACGCTGTAAAATTGTGCAATCGTATCGATTTACGCCCCCGTCACAGTACCGTGATCACTGCTTTTACAGACATCAAACCACCTCAAGATACGGAAGTTATTATTGAGCCGCGCATACTCTCGGAAAATGAGATGTCTTGCGACAATCGTCCGGTCGAATTTGAGCCAGTTATCGCAGCTCGCACCCTCACCACGTGGCTAGCAGCAGATGGATCAGTTGCCGTTCAAATAGCTAATCCATCGTCCGAGTCTCTTGCCCTCCACGCAGGATTAGAGATTGGGAAATTGTCGAGTGTTGCCGTCGTGTCTCCTGCTCAGCTGCATGTGCATGCTGTAGCAGCAACACCGAACACCCCGACCGAAATTGCAGCAGCACGTGCTGAAATTATTGCGCCACTATCCAGAGCATTTGTAGACTCTACTTTCACCGTTGAACAGCAGTCAGCAATCCTGGATTTATGTGCAAAATACCGTCCTGTCTTATCGTTATCACGAGCGGAGTTGGGTAAGTGCAATACTGCCGAAGCAACGTTTCCCCTTCCCGCTCATACCAAACCTGTGAGCCGTCGTCCGTATAGAGCTAATCCGCGCACTGAAGCCGTTATCAACAAGTGTGTTCAGGACATGCTCAACGATGATATAATAGAGGAGCGCTCTAGCCCGTGGGGATCTCCCGTCACCATCGTGGCTCGCAAGGATGGTCAACCTCGTTTCTGTGTTGATTATAGAAGTACAATCAACAAACACCTTATTATCCGCAAGACCTGGCCGATGGCTAATCTTGAGGATAACATTGACATGGTCGGAGGCGCCAAATTTATCAGTGTCGCTGACGTCCAAAGCGCTTTTTGGCAGATTCCCGTTCACCCTGATCATGTCGAGACTGCAGCATTTGTCACTAATTCTGGCAAGTACTGTTATAAACGTATGCCGTTTGGTGTTTGTAATGCCCCGTGGCTTTTCACAGAAATGGCTCATAAAACGTTGGGCCATATTCCCGAGTTGCTTATTTATATGGATGATCTCTGCGTTTTGTCCACAACCTGGGAGAATCATTTGAAATCGTTAGAAAGCATGTTTGCAGCGTTGCAAGCAGCTGGTCTCACCCTGAAGCCGTCTAAACTAGCGTTTGGTCCTAAATCGGTTGCATATTTAGGCCATGTTATCTCTGCTGAAGGGGTTGCAGTTGGGAAAGATCGTATCAAAGCTATTCAAGAGCTACCTACTCCCACCTGCATCAAAGATCTTCGTTCTGTTTTAGGGGTGATGAATTTTGTGCGTCGTTTTATGCCGAATTTCGCCGAAGTAACCGCACCACTCGTTGATCTCACTCGTAAAGAGTTTGCAACTAGATCACGCTTTAAGAAAGCCTGGGGGAAAACGCAAGATACCGCGTTCGCTCACATCAAACGTTTACTGGTGTCAGCCCCAGTCTTGAAATTCCATGATTATGAGCGTGAATTTATTGTGCATGTAAATGCCAGTGAGATAGGAGTTGGCGCTTTTCTTGCTCAGCCGTCGAAAAATGACGACTCGAAGTCTGATCTTGATATTATCGCGTATTTTAGTCAACGATTCAAACATGGGCAACGCCATTACTCTGCGTCAATGAAAGAGTGTTGTGGAGTCGTACTTACACTCGCTCACTGGAGACCGTATTTATTTGGGAAACATTTTACGGTGATCACTGATCATCAAGCATTGACCCACCTATACTACATGCAGGATACGGCCAATATGCTTCCTCGTTGGGCTATTGCGTTGCAAAACTTTGATTTTACCGTTAAACACGTCGCGGGAAAATTAAATGTAGTACCCGACGCGCTGTCTCGATTGTTCGGTGAAGTGGAAGAAGAACCGTTCCGCAAGAACCAGCCCTTGCGTCTATCTGTCGAAACGTTCCGAGCGATAGACCGCATCGTGCACCTGGGCCTCGCGACTTCCAAGTATTTTCACAAAACCTCGAAGATGTAGACCTTGTACAGAATGATAGCGAATTGTTTGCTAGTGCAGTGTCTCTGTTTCCGTTGCTTGACCCAGAAAAATTACTGGAAGAACAACGTGCTGAGTTTGGTCCGTATATCGAATACGTAAAAGCACCTGTTACCGTACCCGTCCCAGATGGTGAAACCAAAAACAGCATGAGTCATTATTTTTTGAACGAAGAAATATTATTCCGGTCGTATTGGCCGGGTTATCTACGCAAACGCAGTTCGTTCGGTGACCAACTCGTCATGCCCACCGCTTTACGGAAATTAATCGTCCACTCGTGTCATGACCTACCGGCGTCTGGAGGTCATCTAGCTTTTAAAGCTACGTTCGATAAAATCCGAGATCGTTATTGGTGGCCTACTATGTCGAAAGACGTAGCAAAGCACATTAAATGCTGTTCATCATGCCAACACCGTAAGACGTCACACCGTCCTCCGAAATTACCTGTTGGTCATCGTCCTGTTTCCCGTCCGTTTCAATGTGTGGCTATCGATTTAGTAGAGTACAAATCGTCGTCGAATAACTCGAAGTATGTAATGCCCGTGATAGACCACTTGACTCGTTTCCTCGTTCTAGTTGCGATTAGTGACAAGACAGCTGCCACAATCGCTCGCGTTCTTGTAGAACGTGTTTTCTCCGTTTTCTCAGCTCCTGAAACCTTACACAGCGACCTGGGGTGTGAGTTCGAAAACGAGCTTGTTAAAGAATTGCAATCAGTATTTGGGTTCAAGAAGACGCGCACGTCAGCGTATCGCCCACAAGGCAATTCAGTGTTAGAGCGTGTGCATAGTACAATGCATAATATGTTGGCGATGTACGTAAACGTCAAATACGACAATTGGGCAGAATTGTTACCGTTTATTCAGCTTGCCCATAATACCGCCTACAACAAGACGCTCGAGGAAACCCCTCATTTTTTAATGTTCGGCCGTAGAGCTTCGTTACCCGTTGACATTATTCTCGGCGTCCCGTGTACGTCTGGTTCTGGAACCCGACAGGATTATTCCCGTCGCACCGTTGAAAATCTGCAACTCGCGTACGAAATTGCCCGTCGCAATTTACAGGAGCGTGCCGACAAGCAGTCAGAATCTAATGAGAAATTGTCGATTCCGCAATATCAGCCCGGAGACCAAGTGTTAGTACACCGTCCCTATACTGTTGCTGATGGACCTAACCCCAAACTAATTAGTCCCTGGCGTGGTCCCTATACTGTGCGTTCACAGTTATCACCAGTAATTTACCGTGTTGCGAGAGATGGTGAACTTGCGGAAACATCTGTTCATTTAGGTCGTATTAAGGCATACCATAATGACGCGTCTAGTTCCGTACCGGATTTTACCGCACTCGATGATTTGTTCCTAGGAACTACGTTACCGGTACCTGATCTAGACGGCTCTGTGCTTACCGTGCACATCGGCCCGTATACTATTGAAGCTATCGAAGGTCACAAGCGTGGGCCTGGTAAAGCCTCACTGACGAATTTTCAATATCATTTTCTCGTCAAAGATAAGCCGTCCAATTTAGGCATTTGGAGACACGTCAACGTTGTGCCTCAATGCCATGAGATGATCAGAGCGTATCGTTCAAGGATTCTAGCTGCACGCTTTTGATCCTCCCAAAAGTACAAAGAGTAAACGAGACGTCGTTGCTCAGTCGTCCTGATACAAGCCCCAGTACCACCCTCCGTCCTTCTGGGAGTCCTTAGTCATCAGTATCGTTGCACCACCCCCACTATTTTTGTTTTCCCGGCCGGGTTTCGTTCGTCAATAGTGCGTCGTTGACACATGAGCCGCAACACTCATGTGTCCTTTTTTTTTTTTTTTTTTTTTTTTTTTTTTTGGTGGTTGCTTGGGCGTATTTTGTGGAGTAGTGCCCACGTATTGAGTCATGGTTGGATACTCGATTGCTGCTGCCCAACAGCTGAGGTCCTGGTTTTATACCAATAGTGGATGTTTGTTTTTGTTCGTTTCTTCGTGTGGAAGTACCTCACTCGAAAAGATAGCCTTTTTCTCGTGAATAAAGTGCTATAGAATTAGAGACGTACACGGTTCAGAGACACTACTGCACATTGGGGTAGTAAGTGTTAGTGGGGGGGCGTTCAACCAGTAGTTACGCAAGGTTGTGCATATACGAGCAGTATACACTCGGGCGTCATTGTTGGGTTAGTTGAGAAATTGTAGCTGTGTACAGTGTGCATATACTTGAAGTATACATTGGGCGCAGTGAGGTTAATCAATTAATGAACATCGTTTGTTTTTCTGTATGAGATATTGGAGGCTCCTGGGTGCACTTGTAATGCATTCTCCAGTGTCAGAATCGTGTGTTGGATTGACTACAGAGTTACAGTTGAGCGCGTGAGCTGTATACTCCTAAGTAACAGAATCCACATATGGAATATTCCCCGGTCGTATTCCGTGTTACCGTGCGACCTGCACACAGTCAACCGTTAATTTACTGGCAGGAAGTCTCGTCATTATGCAGATTTATCTGTGTACTGATTGCGTTTGTCAGCCACCATCGTTTGCTGACCCGTGGTCATGATCTTGCCGTCCTATCGATTATGCCTTTTTCGATACTTGAGACATGCCACCTTATCGTTAACCATGCACCCGCAGTCCGTCATACTGCGCCGCCATCGTTACATCCACACTATCGTCAAGTCATGCAGACTTTTATCGTCTTGATCGATCAATCGTTTACCGTGTTGCATACTCTGCATGCATCGTTTTCTGGCAAATCGTTGTTCAGCACATTTGTAAACTCATCATTAAGTGTGTACCAAGCCCTGCAGGCAACCGTCTCATACACACATCGTTTATGTTGAGGAATGTCCTGATTATTGCCAAAGGTACTATCGTCCGTTATAATAGGTTGATTTTTATCGTCGAGTACGTCATTTCGGGACCGGATAACCGTTCTGGTGAAGAATGAAGGTACACACCACTGGTAGTTCATAGTGTGTGACTGACATCTTTATTAAAATTCGATTATGCTCATACAAGCCCGTGGTTCTAACTGCGCAGGGGATGACATGATTAGAAAATGAACAAGTGCAATACACACAGTGACTACCACAGTACAACACAATACTCTGATTTATTAGAGAACCTGAGAACCTGTCTCCTCTTTAAATGTTCGAAAGCTGTGCTGGGTTCTCCAGTATGTAGCGTTCAAACATTGGGGGGCGATATGGGTCACAGGTACATTTTCTACCGTTCGTTACGTAGACAGATCTTCTCGTGAAGATTTGTATGAACGGTAGCCGTTCCAGAGGTATTGAATATCGTGTCTTGTTGTACTAAAAGTGGTCGTGGAGTCTCCGTAGATTCTGATGACAGAGAGGCGGGTAATTACGTCTCCCGCTGACAAGTAATCTCTGTCGACTCTCTGTTTTGCCTGCGAAGCACCTTTCGTTGCCTCAAGGCACTTCTATTGTTACCGTCGCTTGGTTCGCCGTCGAACCTTGCTCCAACCTGGCGTGTCCTTCACGCTACGAAGAACAAGAAGAGGAGTGGTTGCAAGTTGCGAGTCGAACCTGGGATACCCCAATCCCTCAATAATAATAATAATAATAATAATAATAATAATAATAATAATAATAATAATAATAATAATAATAATAATAATAATAATAATAATAATAATAATAATAATAATAATAATAATAATAATAATAATAATAATAATAATAATAATAATAATAATAACGATAATAAATAATAAGAATAATAAATAATAATAATAATGACAATAATAATAATAATAAGAATAATAATAATAATAATAATAATAATAATAATAATAATAACAATAATAATTATTATAATAATAGTAATAGTAATAGTAATAATAATAATAATAAGAACAATAATAATAATAACAATAATAATGACAATAATATTAATAATAATAATAATAATAATAATAATAATAATTATAATAATAATAATAATAATGATAATAATAATAATAATAATAATAATAATAATAATAATAATAATAATAATAATAATAATAATAATAATAATAATAATAATAATAATAATAATAATGATAATAATGATAATAATGATAATAATAATAATAATAATAATAATAATAATAATAATAATAATAATAATAATAATAATAATAATAATAATAATAATAATAATAATAATAATAATAATAATAATAATAATAATAATAATAATAATGATGATAATATATCAATAATAATAGTAATAATTATTATTATTTTATTCTTAACGAGGAACTTGCAAAATCGAATTTCGACTTTTTTTTATAGAATTGAATTTAATTTGGATCTGATTGGTCAAGAAATGAATCACCGAGGAGGCATTCTCAGAATTATTACAAAAAAATCAAATTCAACAAAGAAAGAAGTAAAAAAAGACTTTCTCGGTCGAATTTTGTCGAAAACGAAATTGAATTTAGGGAGTTCGTCCACCTATGAGACATGGCTTGTTCTGTGTAACCGAAGCCGGCCACGCGAATTGGTGCCATGTCGTCGGCTGATTGAGAGGCGAGAAGCCACCATTGCGAGAGGTAGGACCACCGGAGCAGCCGCAGCGCGGCCTCCGAAGGTCCTTAGCACAGCGTAGACCGCCTGCGACGCTTCGGAAACAACCGAGACCGCCGCAAACCCAGTTTTTCGTCGCCCTGCACCTCAAAAGTTACACGACCAACTACCACATGATGACTTGGCTCAGAAGTTCGACCGCTATATCCCCGTAGCTGCTGCCCGTGTCGGGCGCCGGGGTGGCGCCAGCCCATCCAAGAGACACCTAGAGCCATAGCCCCCCAAGCCGCTGCCGGCCAAAAGATTCTGCGGCTAGCCGCGGCGCTCCGGGGAGGACGCGAGCCATCCCTCGCCTCGGTCGTTGCCCACGGGTGTTCGTTGACCCTTTTGCGTTTTTTTTTTTTTATTTCCTAGAACGTACTGCGCCGTTCCTTAATAAGAACCAAAGTTGAAATTTCCGTTTATTTTTCATGAAATTAAAAAAAAATCGAAATTCGATTTGGCAAGTTCCTCGTTAATTCGGGCCCTAAACATTTCTATTTTCGAACAATAAAATTCTCGTATCCTGTGTCCGATTTCTTTTTTATTATGTATATTTTTGAACTGCTGCGACCCTCAAATGTTTTTGAAAAATGCTAATTGAGCCCATCAAGTGTCCCTAACATTTCTGCCCACACGCGTTGGCGTCGAAATGTATTGCAGTAGCAACACACCCCGTTTACATTGTTTGCAACGGAGCCTTTGTTGTACCTTTTCCGTAGGTTTCTGATGGCATGTATTGTGTGTAGTACGCCGGGTACGCTGGGTGTTGCTCCTCCTTCGCAAGAAGGACAGCCCAAGAGGAGACCATATAACATAAACGAGAGGGACAGCAGTGCTGCTTCGCTCATGGCTGCACCATGTTCGCCAAGGAAGCAGCGATCCCTGTGCCTAACCTTGGATAGTTCATACCGATACAGGGCAGCGTCGGGCATCGAGCTTTCTATAGTAATAAAAAGTGTGCGAATAGACAAGCCGTGTTAAAAACAAGTTTAAATTTCAAATATAACGTAAAGTAAAAATGCGCCGCGTAGGTCGCGTCGGCGAGGAAGACACAAGACAACTCACAACTAGCTACTCACACCCCACCGCACTGAGCATCGCCAAGCCGAGAAGCATCGCTTCGCGGGCTTGTCAGCAGAGGCAGACTGCAAACGGTTTTGTAGAGCCGTACCATGCCAAGCCCTACATAGCTAGCACGAGCGACCTGTTTGTCTTCAGGAGTTCTTAAGGGCAATCATCCGAATATCGAAAGAGATCGTTGGGACCAAAATGATACCAGGCACCCAGGCGTTGAGCGAGATTGGCAAGGACGCCCCATCGAACATGTGCTTCGAAAACTCATGAGCACCAGTGATCCGTGTGCCTGTGCCCGTCTATGCTTGTTGAAGGATACATTACATGACACTTACTGCTGTAGTAAGCAACAAGAAATAGGGTAGCAGATGATAATAGCAGGAACAGAAAACTCCGACAGCGTTTACACTGATGTTTGTGTAGAAACACCCTCTCCCTAATATGAGACCCAGTGTGGGTCAGTATTTCTGTTTCTTGTGAGTGTCCATTGTCCGGCACCGTACGCGCGTAGGCGTGATTAATGTGCGTCTGACCCCGTGCCACCGTTGTTGTAATTCTGTTTGCTGGTGCTGGGGTCAGGTGACTGTTGCTTCTTAGATGAAGCTCTCGAGGCTATAACCTATTGATAGTTGCTTGATGCGTTGACGCGAGACAAGGCTGATAACCTGTCGATTATAACCTATTGAACTTACGTGGCATGTGGCGTGTATCAGCTCTCTTGGCTGGTGTACGCTCGTAGGCTCGCTTTCGGATGACCCGATGAAGACACAGCCTATATATATGATTTGAGGCAAACGAAGGCCACGGTTAGGTGAGCCTGTAAGAGCAGAGAGCTCGAGCTGAGAAGATGTTGTTCGGCGACCCCAGACCGATTTGTTGATTGATGATTAATTTGCTCCGCAGATGAGAGCTGATGGTGAGCAAAAAGGAGTGATCGAGGTGGGCCTGATCATCACCTGATGGAGACGGCACAACGCCTTATTCTACAGACAGATGTACTCTACGGGTAGTTGTCTGATCCACTTACAGCAACGTTTCCTGAGGCTTGCTCGTGGTCCACCGTACCTATGGCAACGTTCCCCGAGGTTTGCTTCTGGGAGCTTAGCTACGTCAACGTCCCGACCGTTAACCTAAAATCATGTTCCATGAATGTTGCTCCGGGTACTTTATTTCGCCGCATTTTTTCGTACTAACATTACTCGTACGTTCTACTCGTACATGTACCAGCTTTTTGGATATGACTAACCAGCAAGCTGCTGTGCATCATGTATCCAAGATATTGCTGCTGAGACTTGTGTTTGCTACGTACTGCATCGATCAACGACAACTAACAGGCTTATCATAACTGTCTGTTGTACGAACAACTCGCAATGTATACTATATGACTTTAATGTGTTATCAAGTAACGACTTGATGGTTACTGACAAGTAGCATCTCTAATACCTCCTCCCGTTAAGTTAACACTTTCTCACTCTGCGTTACATGCTAAAAAACTCCATAACAGAAATGCATGCAGCAACATTGATAAATGTTGGGAAAAATGTTTTGCGTAGAGCAAACTTGTCTTGCTAAAATGCCCAAGGGGTGAACACAAAATAAGTGGACACGAAAAATCCTGCGGTGACACTATACGTGCTTCTGCATATTTATGCAAGTTAATTTACTAGCCCACAATGCTAGAATCATCAGACGTGAACTATATTCCAATCGGTTAATCAACCAAGGAATATAAGGTGTTTGCAGTAGTCTAAAACAGTGAATGTGTTCATCATTCCGCAACAATCATATAAGTGAACAGCCTACCAGTGTTCCTGCCGCCCTGAAACGAAGGAACAAAGGGGCACTGCCAGCGATTTACAGCTGGATAAGACCACATATTGTAGAAAGACATCACCTCTCGTGTATCTTAACCTTCCGTGTGTACTTGGCCAGGTGGCGGGTTTTTCCGTCCGTACATATCTTGAAGTACCGGAGATGGCGTAGTCAAATGTAAGATTCAACTGTCCAGTCGATATTGCCTATTCGACTTGTACCCTTATTTGGTACTAACTGCGATATTTCGCAATTTGCAAACCGTGCACAACACCGGTCGTTGTCTCTGCTCGCCCCGTACAAAGAGAACATGCGACACTCTACGTACAGCTTTGGTAAAGAGATAACGCATTTCACACTTCCAGTGGCTTGACCTTGTTGGTGTAGACGTTGTCGGTGTAGACGTTGTTGATGTAGACGTCGTTAGATGTGCTTGATCTGTTGTTCGTCGCTTGGACTTAGAGGCTTAACTTCATCTTGAAGTTGGAGAGGTAGGTAGACTTATTTATCTCAAAACCTATTGCCGTCATCGGCTCCGCCTCGACTGTAAATTATGCAGCCAGTCTCTGCGTCTTGGCCTCAATGTTTATGGGCTCGTCGTTCAGGATGGACAGGAAGCTTGAGGTTGGCTTGCGGGTGTACACGAACGCCGGAGATGTCGCCAGTGGCTCTTGATCGTCCTGTGTTGATTCCGCCGATCCTGTCTCGGGGTATGCCCGTGGCTGTCCTTTTGCTGTTAGGAGCATGTGAACCTCCTCCTGACTGTCTGTGTCGTTGTTGAGCTTGGCTCCAAGGCTTGGCTCGAAAATAGCTGATGTGATTCCGGGTGTAGCGGACATTGTCGATCCGTCGACCCTTGGCTCAGCTGATGGTCCGGTAGTCCCAGATGGCGATGATCCAGCGACTCCAATGGTCCCATATGATGCTGTTGTTCCAGCTGATGCTCCGGTGATCCAACATGAAGTTAATCCAGTGATCCCGGATGCAGTTGCTCCGATGTGCATTGGTGATCCAGATAACGTTGCTCTGAAGATCCCATGCAAAGATGCTTTGGAGATCCCAGCTTCGGTAATTCCGGCTCCAGTGATTCCAGGCGATGCTGATCCGTGAAGTAGATGGCATCTGAGTGTGTCGTTGGGGATTTTAATCACTCGGTTTTCCTCCTCCGAGATCCGAAACGGGTCTCTCTCGGTGCAGGTGAAGTTTACACACGTCGTCGGTGGGGTTGTCCCCGATACTCCTGTTGCGTGCGTGTTGTCGAAGGTATCCTCGACTCTTTGATTGGGTCTTGTACTGGCGGTCTCGTGATGCGGTGCATCCGGTGCAGCCCCAGTTGTAGTAGAATGTGCGTCCCCGGGCGTAATAGCAGGTGTAGTTCCTGTCAAGGACACTCCAACTTCTTGCGGTAGCGCTCTAGCCCTTGATGACGATTCTCCAATCTCTGGTGATGATGACTCTTCTTCTGATGAGGATGCTCCAGCTCCCGTCGATGACGCTCCGGCTGTTGTCGATGACGTTTCCTCTTCCAGAAGGTTGTTCTCGTAGTAGTGTAGCATGACCTGGACTAGAGCACAAAAGCGCTCCGTCTCAGTGACAATGGCTTTCTTGGGCTTGTCCGGGATTTGCGCATGTTGGCGCTCAGTCTTCGTGATAGTAGCCTCTTTAGGCGTGTTGTTTCCGCCTGACGGTATGCACTCCTTTTGGGTCGCGTGATTCTATCCATACCGCGCGGATACCCTCTTTCGTTGGGGCGTTACCGTCGTGGTGTGCTCCATGGCTATGCTAGAGTTGGTGCAGAATTCTTGGATCTCTTCGAAGGTGCAAACGCCTTGATTGGCGTCGTTGCTTGCCTGTGCTGCAGGAACTACAGCAGGCATTGATGATGTATCAGCCGTGTCGCCCAGGGTGCGAAGAAATAAGTCGTAAGAGCATATGCCCTTGTCCTCTGGGTGTTGGGTGAGCGGAAGCGAAGTCCTGCTGTCGAACTGCAAGTGGGGGTTTCCTGTCTCGAGGATAGTGCTTACCCCTGATTGCATTGCTTTGATGGAGGAGAAGACGTTGCGTCCCAGTCCAGGTACGAACATGGCCGAGATGTGAACAGGAACACGCTTGCCAGCCTGGTCGATGATGTATCCCCAGATGGTGCCTGTTGCTGTTGCGAATACGTTCTTCCCGTTGGTCATGATGGTTTTTGGATCCTTTAGCTTCTTGTAATCCTTCTTACTTTTCCGCAGCATTGGAATCAGCTCCTCGTCTATCAGGTGGTCCGACGCGCCGCTGTCCACAAGCACCGTGAACCTGTCGCTGTTGGGGTGAAAACCCCTGTTGCCGTTATCATTGGGGTGAAAACCCCTGTTGCTGCTACCACCTAGCAGCCCTGTAAACGTGAACCCCTCTTTAAAACCATCGTCGAAGTTAAGGGACGGCTTTTCGTCGTCGTTGGGGCGCGTGCTCGCGCCCTGTACAGCAGAGGCAGTGTGAGCGCGTCCACTCTGCGGTGGGCGTGGCGCTCCTTGCTCGTAGCATTCCGTGTCATCGTGCGAGGCAGTTTTGTGTACAGAACACCAAGCCGCGATTTCTTGTGCGAGTGCCGGTGAAGATCCCGTACCGGCCGTCGCTTCGGTCGGTCGAGGATGCCCTTTAATGAGGTTAGCGATATCGCGTTTGGATACTCTAATTACAACCGCCAATCGTTTATGCCAATCTCGAAAATCAGCTGGGCTGCGCCCATCGAACGTCCTTAGTCCTTGAATGGCGTTGGCGAATGAAGTGCTGCTGCTGTTGGATTCCCCCATGGTGATGATGAGTAGGTGCCAGAGAGCAGTTCACTCAGATGTCTTGTATGATAGCAGTGCTTGTACAGCAGTGTAGTAGTACCAGTAATCCCGCCGCACGTATGACACGAGCTGCTGTATAAAACAGGCAAATTTGGGATGTACCGGGCCAGCTTTTTATAATTTAATTCCGCGGGCGAAGCCCGTGGAATTTTTGTGGAAACCCCTATCGTATGTAGACTAGTCTAAAGGGAAAAAAAACAGAGTTTTGGGTGCGATGCCGCAAGGGATTACAGCCGCTCTATGCCGCCATATCCCTTATTGTGTCGACTACGAGTGTGGAACGGGTGTTGACTAGGTTGCCTGTCCATCAGAATGTCACGCACGGCCGTGGTAGTCGTCTATGCAACGAGTGCAATGCTGCTGTAGAGTGCTATATTCTGGCGATATCTTTTTTACCGTTTGGTAGGATACGCGGAAGATGTGGCACCTCGGGACTCGAGACGTACAGCATGCGGAAGGTTCACGAATAAATACAGCAGCATGCTGAATTCCGGACGGAGAGTACATATTGTCCTACCATATAGCCTGGTGTGTAGCAGGTGCAGTATCGTACGAGTACCGATAGTAATAATCTTCAGTTGCAATCCGTACGTGTGCATGCGGCCTTTCGTGGGCCACACCACTGAGACGAGACATGATCCCATACAGCGCACGTACGAATACGCATGTATGTGCGAGGCTTGCACTGGCTTATACCGCAGCCTGGATTAGCTGCCTGTGTACGCTCCTCATGCCATACTAAAGACACGTCGCCTTTCTACCTTCGGCATTGCCCCCTGTAGGTATCGTTTGCTTTGCGCGCATGCACAGACAGCGACGACGCGGCCTCGACGTGTCAAAGCTTGACTGGAATCATATTTGTATCTGAAAATTATTCCTGCTCAGACCTCCTGCCCATCAGCCGTGGGTCCACCCTAGCCAAACCTGGGCGCTACTGGTTGGCACGTGCTACACGTCTGCGTAGGAATATCAAACGGCAGCCTCCCACTTAAGCGTTCTATCTTACTTTTGGCGGTACTCCGCCCACAATTCCACCTCTCACGTCAGTGTTGCCAACGTCACCGTCTTCTCTAGTCCCTCGGTCGTCACATCACCCACTCCCCTCCCTAACACCAACATCCCATAACAAAAGGTAGACTGCCCCCTCCACCTCTACCCCGTTTACAGCACAAGCGAAGCCAGACGGTTCTGGTCATGCTTGAGCTGTTTGCGACGCAGGGACCCTCGGAAGAGTGGTGTTCTTGCTGGTGTTGTTGCTATATTGCCCGCTTCGCGTCAACGTCTTTCTTGAATTCCTGCGAAAAAGTTGCACTCGCAGCCTTCCACCTCTAGTCGGTCGGCCAGCACCTCGTTCTGGAATTGCTACAGCATTCCGGCTCGCCGCAAAGGCAGTGAAGTCCAGTACCTGCGGAGTTTTCCCTTTCGAGATACTAAGGTGGCGAAAGGCTTGACGATAGTGTCCCGGCAGACATCCTGCTAACGGCGCGAACAGACCAAACAGCAGGGAGGACACAGGGGATGGCAACACGAGGGGTTATCTGCCACTGAAAACTCAATGCTATCATAACGCCGCAATTCGAAGTGGCAACGGAATAAAGGCAGGCAGTATACATTGAGTCCAAAGAACGATGCACGAATGCAGCTCCATACAGAGCAGCTGGTGTTCAACCGTCACCTCCAGATGTAGCGAAAAAAATGCAAACCCCACGCTGGTCTCGCTAACAATCCGCGCGGCCACTAGCCCAGAAAAAATCCACGGCATGTGATATCTTCTTCAATCCCACCATTGAAAAGTGGGGTCGACTACCACGAGGCTGTATCTCCAGAAAATTGTCTATCAGCAGAGAGCGTAAACCCCTAGCAAACGCTAGCAACTCCGAGTCCGTGTCCCTGTGCCGTCGTTGGAATTACTGGGGATTTTAGCGTCGACAACGATCCTTGAGAGGGGTGGCCAGAACTAGAGTTCACCGCGGCTGGTTTGGACGCAGAGCGAGCGACTGTAATTGAATTACGAGCGAAAGCGACCCATAAATAGTGCTGCCTACTTGGTACATTGCAACTCTCCGTTGCGCTTAGCACGCCCCCCTCCGGCATATGCCTACGGTACTACTTCGCTAAATATGAAGACATCATACGCGATGGCACGCAAACAATAGTTTTCGACGATGCTGACTGCGCCCAGGTGAGTTGAGTTATTAATTGACGATCTCCAAAGATCCCAACCATACCGAAGTCGCATTTTTATTGCGGTCGTGACAGTGAGCCAAATATAGTCAATGCGGTCAAACTTTGGGTGGCGCCGTACAACGGTATAGCCCCAATGATCTACGAAGCAATCGAGCCGCCCTGTCCAAGATATTTCTTTGTATTGTCTACCCATAGCTATGCAGCCCCCCCCCGTCCCCCCCGGCGCAAGCACGTCTAAACTCACCTTGATGAGATAAATTCGAAGGCCGGATCCAATAGGCCAAGGTCTTCCGCACCCGGCTTAATTTTGTCGGGGGCTCCAAGTGAGACTCGCCGTCTGGGGCGCTGGAAATTGGGATGATAGGAAGACAGATTTTGGGGGCGGGCGATTAGCAGCAAGGCGATATTTCCGCCAACCGGTCATGGCGTACGAGGCAAGCAATCGTTTGCAATCCCAGGTACACGCACGAAACAAGGAAAAAAAAGGCGCCTGAGACGCGACCTCATTGTACTCGCTCACATGGTTCGCACTCCAAGCGCAACCTTTATCTTTGTCGCCTGTGATTCTTCAAGTGTTTTTTGAGTAAATTGGTACTCAACCCCGACACGATATATGACACGCCGGAGGGTTTGAAACTTACCAGCACAACCTAACGTATCACTGTGCTTGCTAGGACAGAACGACTGCGCGAAGTATCATTTTCTTCCGGCCCAACGGGCGTCTTCTGCTTGACTCGCTGCCTTGTCATACCAAAACAGTGGCGGCCGGACAGATTCGACCACAAAGAAAGTAGAAAACATCAAGGGGCCAACGGCGGTATGCTCATCAATGCATATTTCACACTGACGGGGCGGTTTTGGATTCAAGCATCAAAATTGAAAACTGAACGTAGAAGTGTATTACATGGGCAGAGCACATGAACATTTACAACTGACTCTCACCGCATCGCTCTCCCCGGGAATGCTATGCATGGTTTTGCGCCGATGTCGTCCGTCACGGCTCTGAGCCCCACTCCACGAACAGGCGCATGATCGGTGCGCGTGGTGGCCTTCACGCCCACCGCGCAACGTCCTAAAAGAGTGGTAGGGAACAGCATCACCAGTCACACGTCAGCAGGCAGAAATAGTCTGGACGCCGTTACGCCAATACTGTACATCTGAGGAGGGGAAGAACGTGAAAGGATGTGAGGTATGGGATGGAAGCAAGTTCAAGAGATGAACGTCCACGGTAGAACGTGACGCATCACACGCGTTGCGGTGCACGTTGCTCAAGCCTGAAGGAGACATGAGCGAATCGTCCCTCCGCGCCATCTACTCGACAACCAGTCAACCTCACCTTAACGTGGCGGAATCCTTTCCCCTTGTCCGCGTTTCTCACTCCTGCCAAAGGCCGTATTGTGCTCCCGATGGATGCTTCGGCGTTGAGGATCCCATCAATCTATGAGCATTTTTTTTCAAGAAGCAAGGGCGAAGAGAGAAACGGTGCTGTACAGATGCTGCTGACTCCTACCTTGGATGACTCGAGGTTCCTACCAACCAGAGTACAGTACCTGTGCACTTAACAACCTGTGTACTTGGACAATCTGTGTAAGTGTACGTAAGTATACGGCGACAGTTGCTCGGCGATACGAACAGCAGGACACCGTAAACAACAGCAACAACATCCTCAACAGCTAGCGGAACCGACACAGCTACTACTGATACTGTACAGCATAAACCCCAGCTTTTGCAGCGGCTACTGCTGCTTCATGTGACAGTTGCTGTTGCCATGCCTATCACTGCCGCTGTTATTCCACACCTGGGAAAACAGTATATCGACTACGTGCCCGGTGTGCATGTTGTCCGGCAATACGGTACGTGCGTTGGGGAGCCGCGGGCAGCAGCAGCAGTAGCCGTAGAAGAAGAACAGCAGCAGCAGCAGTAGCAGTAGCAGCAGCAGCAGCAGCAGAGGTCTAAAAAAGTAATTGACACAGCTTCTATCACTCTATACATGTAGCAACCCAGTTGCCGCTGCTGCCGCTGTCACGCGTTGCTGTTTATGGTGAACCTTTTCCCGCCAATATCCTCCACATGTGACTACGCGATGACTGTGCTCAACGCGTGCAATAATAATAGGATGCCGCAGACAGCAGCCGCGACCGCCGCAGCAGTCGCTCAAAGCAATGTGCATTACCTCTACCACTGTACAGTAGCAACCCCAGCAGTCAGTTACCCTCTGCGGTGTACCTAGTACTGTTACCGCCGCTGTCCGCGGCCTATTGTTGTTGCAACACAGCAGTTAGTTGGTAGCTGCTGTTTCGTGCACTGACTGGTTGTATCCGTGCGCTATGTATTCGTGCAATGGAGCGTACGAAGACACCGCCTACAAACCTGACCAGAATCTAGTCAAACGAAGCCTACGAGACAACGATACAAAACCAATCAAGCGCATGAAAGTACCAGCGAAAGCATCACCCTTCTACTCACGATATTGCTGCATGTTGCTGGCCTTGCTGCTGCGCGTACGGCACGGAAAACAGATTCGCCCGGTCAGGTCAAGGCTCCAGTGTCGCTCCAACTAGAAGACCCGATCTGTATCGCTTTTTTGGCGGTGGTGGTTGTCGACGCAGGGGGCCATCCTCACCGAAAACGTTTGCTTATTAGGGTCTACCGGTATGTGCACGGTGATACCCAGCTCATGACATTCCAGGAATGTGTGTAGAAGGGCATTCGAGCTTCTAAAATGTGGGTAGTGTTCGAGTGGGGAGCGTGCAGAGCAGTTTGAATTGCGGCGCGATGCAAAGCAAATGCAAAGCAGAATAGAGCCTTTTGATTGGTCAATGCAAAGCAAAATGGGGTTTCGATACAATGGGTGCATTACGATGCAAAGCAAATAAAGCTCTATGATTGGTCAATGCAAAGCAAACATTCAAGGGGAGTTGATGATTTATAAGCGGCGTTTATCATGCATGGGCGAAACGGAGGGCAATCAATTTTCAGCAGATGACATGTGAATAGGGTGGTTGTAGAGTAAATGAAACAGCCGTTTCAAGTGCAGTAGTGGTGTTTGTGTAGAAGTCGAAGGCGTTTTTATGGAGATTTAAAAAAAAAAACTCGAAAAACTCCTCAAAAGATACAGCAGTACGAAGTTCCTCCTGATGATGCTGCTGCTGGTTGCTGGCTTGCACTACAGGCGGGTTCCGAGGTAAAGCCGGATATTTTTCACGAGATTTTCAGAACGCGGCAACCACGAGGATTTGAGCTCTGAAAAATCGCACAAACTTCCGCTAGGTTATGGGGATTACGAAAATATACTTCTTTTTTTATTTGGCCGTCGTGATGGTAAGTTACTCGCGAATAATTGGCTAAAATTGAGGTAAAATAGCATCCGCGGGCCCCCCAAGAAAATAAAACTTCGATTTGAGGTGATTTTAGGGTGGGGAACACGAAGATATCAGTGGATTTTCCTGTGCGTTTTATGTCGTACCGGGATGTTGCTGCAGTCAAATCGCCCGAAGCCCGCCCGTCCTCCCCGCCTGGCAAGGGAGGGAAGGGAGGAAACGACACCCCGCCTTCCCCCGTCGTTCCGCCCTCGCCGGAGGGAAAGGGCCCAGCGCCTGGGCCAGTTGCTGCCTCCTCGCCTCCTACTGTTTCTGCGCCAGTTGCCGCGGTAAGAGCTCTGTCTGAGTTAGGTCGTCCGCCGTCGGAATCAGATGTTGCCGATTTGAGTATGTTATTTTCATGGTTGGGTTGGTCGCATGAAGATCGCATGCGGGCAGTAGGTTTCGACCCTAATGCGAGCCTGGTAACCACGGCAGCAGGGCCTGAAGGGGCCATCGTGCCCGTTGTAGTTCATGACGGTCGCACCCAAAGGGTGAATTTGTAGACCGAAGAGGCTGGGGGGGCAGCTGTGGCGCCCCCCGTAGCTGTCACCCGTCGCCGATATGAGACGGACGAAATGCTAGCTCGCGCCATACAGGCGGAATTAAATGCCGCGGACGCGGCCGAACGGGCGGTGCAGGAAGCTGCCGATGAAAAATACGCGCGCTCCTTTGGAAGTTACAGCAGCACCGACACCCCGGTGTCAGCAACCACTGCTGCTGTTCGGGTGACATCATCGTTGGCCACGACAGCTTTCACACCAGCTGTCACTCTGTCTGCCCCTCCTGTTGCGTCACTCCGGCTCAGGCCACTTTCCGTGCCTGGGGAAACCACAACGGCACATACCACAAAACCAGCGGCGGAGGTGGCTAGTGACGACCCGGTGGTGGCGCGTATGTATGAGGCGCCAGATAGAGCTATACAAGATGGTACAAGCATCCTGCCCGGGCATGTCCCATCAGGACATACAAGGGATGGCTTTGGCGTGCATGGGAGAAACGTCTTCAGCGCCACCGGTTGGAGGGGGATCGTCTTCGTCTCTCACCGTCTCCATGACGCCGGTAGGGCCAGCACATCCGCCGCAGTTTTCCCACCCTCAGCACAGGACAGATGGCCCGGGAAGAGGCAGCACTAACTTCTCCGGACCAGAAGGTAGTCATCACCCAAGAGGTCCCCGTGACGACAGGTTCCATGGCCAGCAGTATGGGCAGCATCACCGGGGGGCCAGGGGACAGGGACATGGATTTAAGAGGTGCGATGAGTTGGGTGGCGTAGCGGGAAGGGTAGTTGGTGGTGTTGGTGACGAAGAAGGTGGTGGTAATGCTATAGCGGAAGGAGTTCCTATAGCAGGTGGTGTTTTGGGTGGTGGTCCTAGTATAGGAGAGCCCGTGACTGCTGTTGCAAGTACAAATTCCGCGGGTAGGGTCGCTCCAACAGTATCGATGTTAGCTCCACCAGTTGTTCACAACCAGCCGGATGATGACCTTCCCAGTTGGGAACAACGAAATGCAACGCGCAAGGCATATGCGCGTATGGATACACGCGTATTGATGCCCATACCCCCAATCCCATTCAGTTCTAATAACAACGTCTCTGACTTGGTACAGTTCACGTCAGCCTTGCGCGATGCTGTATCCAGTCTCCGTCTCGCGTGTGATGATTTCCACCCATTATCATGGACAAAAGGGTGGGAAAAATGCATTGAGAGCCGCGTTCTTCGTGCTGTTCGACCCACCGCTCCCCAGGTATCGGCGTTAAAGGGTATGGTGTCTGACGCGTTCCCACAAGGAGGACGGCTCCAAGATTTTGGACGGTCAGGTCCGGACGTTTTGCAGCACGTCATACGTATTTTATGTAGACATGTAAGTACCGCGACACCTGCAGCAGTTATGCAGGCTTTGCAAAAGTTGGTTGTCCCGGCGGGAACACCTTTTAGCACGTACTTGTCTGAGTTGAGGTTGTTGTTGGGAAATGTGCGGTGTGTGGGGACTGTTGCTCCAGAAGATGGCACCCTTCAAATAGCCATTAAAACTGGGGTTGACGATCAGTTTGCCGGGTTGGGTGCACAAATATTTGCGGGAAGGAATATGCGAACTTTGCCGTTCAGCAGTGTAGATGAGCTCATGGGGTCCTTGGAAGACCTCGCTCTCAACCAGACGCGAGCGACCGCGTCTGTGCGTTTGTCAGGAAGGGTGGCAATGCACAACAATAGTAGTAGGGTATACCACCACGCCTCTCGTGGTAGGCAGTACGGCGGGATAATCTCGGTCGAAGACGAATATTTCGAGGATGAGCGTAAGGAATTTAGGCATGTGCATACCATCATGAGGGAACGTGGTGGTTTCGGACGTAATAATAAAGACCCTCCATTTTATGTGCTGTTCAAATCACCAGAAGAGCGTGATGCTGCCCGCGCATCATATGGGCCACGCTGTCTAAACTGTGGTGATGAAAGTCATTTCGCCAGAGAATGTCCTGAAAATTTTTTGAATCGCTCCGAATTAATTAATCCTGCTGTTGGTGATGGTACCCCGGAAGAGGCTGAAAAGAGATGGCGCCGTTGGCAACAACGCCTGTGTCAATGGGCACAGAGACGCCGCGAGAGAAGTCGTATAAATACATGAAATGACAACGGTAGGTTGGCCCCCGCGCCGGAAGCATTGCGGCCGTCTCTTCCCTTGTTCCCCTCTGCAGGTGGAGCCAGGAAGCGCGTCGACAGGAAACATAAACTTGCGGCGACGAAAAATGGAAATTCGGTCGGAGCTGTATTGCACACTGCAGTTCCTGGCCAAGAAGCAGGATGCAATCTGTTTAAGAACGGTGAAGGTGGGGATTCAAATTTTAATTGCCTTGCGGGTAGTGATGGAAGTAATTACCCCAGATCTCCGTCGAGCAATAATTCTGCGTCCTCCCTTTTTACACAACAACCCGTTGTGTCGGGCACCATGTCGAGTTGTGACCGTCCGAACCGTATGGATCAGATATCACTGGAATAGGCCCCCAGAAGAAATTCGAGTTCGAAGCGGCGAAGTTAAGCCGAGTGTAGCAGCGGATAGTGAAACCGAATTCGAGTCTATCTCTATTGCTGTAGGGGAAGTAAGCGCACCCCCTTTGGCTGATCAACCAAAGTTAGGAAGGTACTACGATCAGATGATTAGCGCCAGAGTACTTACTTTCAGGAAGGGGTATGCGTAGCCCAAAACGAGTGTGGTGTTGGCCAGGAAAGGGTACACCCAGTGGTGCGCAGGTGAAAAGGACCCCGCCAAGACCTGTAGAAAACATGGTTGTTGGTACAAATGAAGTTCCGGTTCCTGAACCGCGAGAGAAGAATTGCCGAGTTCTAGGAAATCCGAAATTGGGAAGTATATACGAGGAACATTGCGAGCTAAAACCAGACCCAGACCAGGTTGGTGCTGTCAATGCATCTGACAAGAGCCCGATTGTTCCCCACGCTGAGACAGGTTCAGCAAGTAGTAAGAATGACAAGGAAAGTGGAGATAAAATATTTTCTGACCCTGGAAATGTCCGCAACAGAATTTATGCGTTAAATCAGTCAACAAGGGACGATTCTGATGGTCCTGTTTCCGTGTTCCCTCCGAACCGTGTGTGTTTGGTGAGAGGAGAACGCGCAGATTATCTAATATATCCGAATTTACCCGGGCAGTGGGCGGAGAGGTAATTCTGGATATAGCGGGATCATACGGCGAAGATTTGGCTGTTCGCAGTGTGGACAGTGGAGCACCAGAGAGTGTGTAGTGTTGTTGGTAAGACGCGACAGTTGATCTTCTTGTTGGTGATTGACTGTTGAGGATCTGATGTGGTGTGTGGACGTTATCTAGATCTGAAGACAACTACTGTAGTAGGGGTTTCTACTTTCCTCTTCTTGATTTTGATATAGGGATTCGGGGATGAAGTTAAGATCGCTTGCTTTCTTGTGTTCGGAGCTAATACAACAACTTCTCTCTCCTTTCTTAGCACCTGAATGGTGCTGACCAGCCCCCCCTCAGGCCAAGGGGGGATACGTTCTGGTCAGTAGACCTTGCCTAGCTCAGGCGTGTCTACAATTATCGATAATCCAGGTTGAACACACCGACGTTAGTCAGGGATTTTTTCTGGTACGATTGCGACAGCGGCAAGCAGGTGTGGATTGGGCCGCGTTTCGGCAGGAAGCCCTCTGACCCGATGAGGGCGGTGTCCATATGCTGCCTCAGGACCCCGAACGAGGTCTGCTGTGGTCGTACGAGGGGCCGCTAGAGGCGATGTCCCAGCGTCGCACCCGGCGTGGAGGGTCTGCAGCAGCAGGCTCCACATCTGATGATGGCGAGGTTCGAATCGGGTTGATTCACTTGGTTATGTGAAATCTCGCAGTATAGGCACGATTTTGATCCGCTGAAGGTTCAACTCGGGCAGCAAAGACACACCCGCCGATCACGAGGGCTCAAGGCTTTCGGGGGGCATGCTGGCGAGGTGAACACACTGAAATGCGGTGATTCAGCGGTGCCGACTGCGGGCTGTCGCGTCGCGCGTCCCGAGGGGGAAGGCGCGACATCACGTGCGAAGCGTGTGATTGTGCCCAACGCGGCGAGATCAATCTCCCCACCTGCGCTTCTAGATCGTCGCGAGGTTATCCACTTCGGGAGGCGGAGCGAGGAGTGAGGAAATCACACGTGTATACAGCCGTTCGAGAAGGCGGTTGCGCTTTGTATTTCAGAATAGGAGGTCTACAGCAGGCAGTAAGGCGTTAGGGACACGAGCATGCACAGCACTATTGGATACGGGAAGCCCTGCATCCTTTATCAAGGAAAAGGTATGGCAGGAAATGCTTGCTTGTGGTTCTGGTTCGGGTGATGGACTTTTGGTGCTATTTTCGTCTGTCCAGACGAAAATAGCACCAAAAACTTGGGGAGGTTTCCACGGAGTACCATTAATAACCTCTAGCTATGTGCGTCTAAAAATTCAGTTGGAAAATATTAAGAAAACAGATCAAGGGTCGGTCAGGTCCCCGACCGTCTGTCTAGTTGTGTTTGCTCATGTTGTACCAGAAGAAGCAATGACGGTGGATGTTTTGCTTGGTAGGGACAGCTGGTCGCACTTCCCTATAAGAAAAAATCGAGACGTGAGCGAAACGACAACCATCGTAACTTTTGTTACCCAAATGAATTGGAATTGAAGGAGGAGCGTTACAGAAAGTGGATCAATAACGCAGTAGGCATGGTGGAACGTAAGGGGAAAGGTCGTGTGATCGTCCGTGTCGCCAGTCGTAACCACAAATTGCCGAACGCCATGTCATGGTTGCTGATAAGCCTCACAAACGTGGATGGTACTGAAGCCGAAAAAGGGACTTATTATATCCGGTTTGGGTCGGAATGGTTCCCTCAGGAAGCCATCGTTGAGGCAGGTTTATCTGAAATCCCCATACGAAGAGTAAAAGAAGATGAATTTCTGGTGAAAAAGGGTATGCGATTAGGAGTGGGTGGTGATCGCCTGGTACAGTGTAATTTAGATAATTCAGCCATCATCCCCAACGACATTCCGAGAGTAAATGAGGTGGTTGACAGTTATGGCGGCAACTCGGAAAAGTCGGATGATGAACCACCAGCAGCTGTTCTATCTGGTTTATCTACGGCACAAAAACAGGTTTTTTTGAGGTTATGGAGCATAATTCCCATACATTTAAGGGCAATACACTTTGATTTTGAGAAGACCTTATGGACAGCTGGGGACATTGACGCGTTGGGTGCTCTATTATGCAAGTATGCACATCGATTTTCCAAGCATAGCACGGATTTGGGACATGTCACTGTCGACCCTTTCCGCATCATTTTGAAGAAGGATGCACAACCGGTGAGACAACGACCATACAGGCACTCCCCTGTGCTAGCTGCTAAGGTAAAAACGGAGATTGATAAACTGGTGCTGGCAGGAATATTACGGCGGTCCTATAGTAATTGGACGAGCCCACTAGTGGTCATTGCTAAGGCTGACGGTCGTATTAGGTTGACTTGCAACTACAAACGATTGAACGCACAGTCCATAATTCCGGTGATGCCCTTACCCACAGTGGATGATTTATTATCAGACCTTGGCGGAGCCAATGTGTTTAGCACTATGGATTTGGTTAGCGGGTTTTCCCAGTGTGCCATACACGAGGACTCGATTCCGCTGACGGCTGTGTGTACTCAAAATGGAAATTACGAATGGACGGTTATGCCGATGGGTCTTGCATCCAGTCCTGGGTGGTTCCAATCAATCATGCTGAGAGTTTGCGATGGATTAGAGCGTGTGCGCTTGTTTATTGATGACATTGTGTGTTTTTCAAAAAACGGTGCAGAACATGTGTGTGGACCTTGAGAGATTTTTTGAGAGATTGACAACTTTTGATTTAAAACTAGCACCTGAAAAGGCATTTTTAGGCGCGCGCACGATCAAATTTCTGGGCCATCGTGTTACGGCTAAGGGAATAGAGCCGGATCCTAGTAAGGTGGAAGCAATGACTAAGCTTCCGGTGCCTACAAACGTGAGCCAATTACGGTCACTGTTGGGTGCTCTGTCGTACTATAGGAAATTTTTGCCACAAATGGCAACTGTTACCAGATCCCTGAACAATCTTTTGAAGAAAGGGGTTAAATTCGCGTTCACGGTTGAACATGTGGAAATAGTGCAGACTTTATTAAAACGGCTGACAAGTCCAGACGTTTTAGCGTTTCCAGATTTTAAAGCGGCTATATCAGGAGATAGACCTTTCCGACTGATAACCGATGCATCAGTCGATGGGTTGGGTGCGGTGATAGAGCAGATGCAACCTGATCAATCCAACAGACCGCTGTGTTTTCTTAGTAGGAGCACATTGCCGAATGAGCGAAACTGGAGCGCAACAGAATTGGAGTGTGCCGCGATTGTGTGGGCAGTCAAGAAGAACCGACAACTGTTTTATGGTATTCCTTTTGTTGTGGTGAGTGATCACCAACCGTTGAAAAACCTGGAAAGTTTATCAACATAGTTAATAGAGTGCAAAGATGGTTTGATTTTTTGAGTGCGTATACGTACACCTTGGAGTATAGACCGGGAAAGTCCAATGGCAACGCTGACCTACTGTCGCGGTTACCTGCCTCAGAAGCTGACAATCACCCTGATGTTCGATTATCCGACCCCACAGATGTTGACGTTTATCTGATCGGAGCAAGCGGAGTGCAAATTGAGCAGCTGGCAGCGAACCATGACAACCAACATCAGTCAGGATACTTGGACCCCGGGTTTATTTTTGCGGTGAGGGAGAGAGAGCTGAGGGCTGCGCCGTTCACTACCATAGAGCAATCAGCTCAAACTTGGAAGGTGATCCAGAAGGAACGTGCGAGAAGACTGTCCAAAATAGTAGAACCAAATCGTAGGTTCTCTATACCAGATGAGACACCATTAGTGCGACCCACGCCAGTAATTAGTGGGAGCCAGGGCTGGTATTACATGCTTGTCCTATAACCGAAGAAGGAAGATCTTTATTAGGTTTGGTTGGGAAACAAACTATATCGGTGATTAACCCTGAGGATGAAGGAGGTAGTGCCGGAGTAGTGGGTAATCCCGATCCTACGGGTAAGAATGAAGAGCTTCCGGAAGAAGAAATTGACAGCATAGAAGCGCGGGAGTTCGGTGAAAAATTGTGTGAAAAGACGGCAAGTGAATGGGCTGAAGCACAAATGAAAGACGAATCCGCAAGAATCGCAATTGAGTTTTTGCACTCACTCAGGTGCTCCTGTGGGAGAGACCACGGAAAGAAACTATACCTGATACAGTAGAAATATCGGAAATCAAGCGGTTGGTCTCACAAGGGGAGCTAAAAGAACTTTCAGATGCACGCAAACTTTTAGTGAAACGTTTAACACCGGAACCTGCCCATCATGATGACAGGAATCCTGGACGATTTGAGCGATTGTTGGGAGACGAGCCTGTGAGAACCTATGTGCCGCTGTTGCTGAGACCATGGGTTATGGATTGTACTCACAAAGAGGCAGTACATTTGGGCGAGAAGGTGACCTTGAACATGTTGCAAAGGTATTATTGGTGGATTGGTATGGCGGATAGTGTAAAGTGGTGGATACGGAGATGTTACATCTGTCAAGCAAGAAAAACGGCACGCAACACCATTCGCTGGCCATTGGTTTCCTTACCACTTCCTACTCGCCCAGGACAGATGATTTCTTTTGATTTATTAGGACCATTGCCAGAGACGGAGCGAGGCAATACGTATGTGTTATTGATTGTAGATTTATTCAGTAGACACGCAGAAGGGTATGCTATGACAAAGGAAGAGAAAACAGCTCGAGGTTGTGCTGCCCGAATAGTGGATGACTACATACCGAGATGGGGGTGCCCACACACCTTTTTATCAGATCGAGGTACAGAGTTTATTTCACAAGTAAGTACTGCGGTTTACCAGACATTGGGAGCTGTCAAGAAGTTTACTAGCTCCTATCATCCACAAACAAACGGAATGGTTGAGAGGTTGAACCATACCCTTTGTCAGATGCTGTCATATTTAATTGCAGACGATCAAAAGAACTGGGATGATATGTTGATGCACGCAGTAGCTGCACACAACAATGTTAGTAGAGGTACGGGTCTAGCTCCCAACGAAGTGCACATAGGGAGATATCCGAGGTTGCCAATGACTATTTTGGAAGGGCGAGGGGTAAGAGGTCATCAAGGTCTGAAACAAGACCAATTGGAATACCTGGAACTCATGAGAGAGAGACAAATTAAGGCATACCAATTCGTGAAGGAGGAAGACCGTCTTACCAAGGCTAGACATGAGGCTGCTAATGAGAACCTTGAAGAGCTAATAACAAAGCGCCCCAAGTTTGAAGTAGGAGGATGGGTCTGGGTATACCATGATCACAGTACCATATCTGGACGGGGTAAACATGTGCTAAAAACGAGAGAAACGGATTCTAGAAGTAAGAAATTCGCTTTGACCGCAAAATTAGCGCAGTGTTGGACCGGTCCTTATAAGATTTCGTTTGTAAGTCCGGGAACGACTAGTAGTGATGGGAGAAAGGTTGGGCCAAATTTGTTGTTGCTGGAGGTCAGGAAGGACGAGCCCGGCCGAGAAATAAATGCTAGAGTATCTATGTATAGGTGCAAAAAGTGTTACAATCCCCACGAGGGCGCAGAAGCACCGAAATTTCTGCCATGGGCAATGAGTAGCTATGTACTTAATAAATATTCTGAGCGTTCACCGCCTTTCCACCTAACTGCGGAAGACGTATGTATGGAATTGGACAATTATCGTATCAAGCCCACAACGATTACGAAACATAGGATTTCGAGAGGTCTAGGAGGGAAGAATGCAGTACAATACTATACGAGTTGGGATGAAGTAACAGTAAAAACTTGGGAACACGAGACGGACCTCGAACAGTACGGTAGTATAGTGTCGCGGTATTGGGCGGGTGAACCGGTACAAATCGGAGGTGAAAATGCGAAATACCGACGATATGTTCAATTTGCCAAGCGTATGCTAGCGTGTGCTAAGGGTAAAAGACATGTTGCTGAGGGTTACAAAGTATGCTGTGATGTTAAGGGAAGTCCAGGAATATATTCACGTGACATCATCGGATCGTATATATATTTCAAAACCACTCGTGCAGGTTGGCAGCTGGCCAGAGTGGTGATGGTGGCGGAAGATGCACCGAACAAGGCGCTTCCACACACGATCA